>BSBK01002512.1:252500-396432 GCA_027943335.1 Chamaecyparis obtusa | reverse complement strand
ATATATCGGGAGCATGCACAAAGGGGGAGTTTGTAAATGACTTAGTCAATCTGTATATTTTGTATTCATATGGAGTTAGAACATTTATGAAGATTATTCGTACATATACATAAGGTTTTGATACTAATGCCAAAGGGGGAGATTGTTTTATCTATTTGATCATTAAGTATTGTCATTAGTATTAAATAAGATCAGTTGGTAATCTAAGCTATTCAAGTCAGTAAAGATTGGAATAAGGAGCTAAACATGTTAGTCAATTGAACTTACAAAGCCTTCATACCGAGAAGTTACAAGGTAGAACCTAAAGCTAAAAGAAAACATGTTTAACTGAGCATGTTTACCGAGCATCAGAGTTTATGGAGCACTGAGTCAGTGAACACTGAGCATTCTACACACTGAGCATCACTTAAGTCACTGAACATGGAATGCAATGTTTACTGAGTTATTTAGGAAATGACATAGTAATCAACAATGGCACATATCTCTATGCAAATGGTTTACACGGATCTAAACATGTTTGACCAAGATCGAGACACATTTATTATGGATGTAATCATTTAATTTTTGTGATGATTCCTATGTAACAGTTAAATCTAGGTTATTTTTGTACACCATAGATCTTAGGTTTTCTAAGATGTTGCAAACCTAATTAGGTCAAACTAGTTTTCTATATAATTGTAATAGATGTCATTTTGACATATGCATGATAAGGAGATCATGAAGCAGTAGCCGCATACATGACACACTAGTTAATTTTATCTTGTTTTTCGATGAGGTTTAGTTGATTATTAGACGCCCATTGGTCGGCTAATCGACTATAATGGTCGTCAGAGTTTTTTAGTCCCTAATATGACACATCAAATGTCCGTCAAAAATTACGACGTCAAAAGTGGTTGAATTATCAATGGAGATGACGTTGAAATCATTGCTTCAACCTGGAAGAATTGCCTGCTATATCGTTTACCTTTGTGACCAATGTTGGTCGAAAGTGCGACATACAATCATTGGAATAAACATCAAATGTATAACTTTCTCGTCGATATGTCTATTCTTTGTTGGTCAAAAAAGTGACCAAAAATTTAATTTAATTTTTTTAAAAATATATAGATTATCAAATTAAGCACAACAATATTATGTTACTGTTGTTTACTATTTACAAACAGTCACACATTTTCTGTCTTATTTCACCACAGACATGTCGGGTGATGAGAAAGAGTGGGATGCTTTGAGGATTGAATGGGTTGTGGGAGAGTTTGGGAAAGACTTTCTCGGACTACCACTCTCCACCACCCGTCATTTCCACCTTAGCATTCCCATTCTTGGGGATACTTCTCACCGCGTATGACAAGGTAGAGCTCCTTGTCCATTTCCAACTATACATCTTCTTTCCTCAATCCTACATGGAATACATATTTAGTTCCACCAAACTTACTTTGAAATTACAACCTTTTAAGGATAAGAACACAAAAATAATAGCAAACATAAACACAAGAAATACTAGATTTATGTGGAACAAATTGTAAAGGGAAAAACCATGGAAAAGATTTCTCTCAAATATATGCACACCGATTAAGGTGAGTTACAAGAAATAATAACTACTAAAGAGACTATGAAGAATGATAAGAGAGAATAGATCCACCACTAATGTCCAACCCACTCATTTTTTTCAATACTATAGAAACTAAGATAAAGATATTTGTGAAGGTTTTATAGACGTAGGTTACTGAATCATCATCTCTGCACTGGTACTCAATCTAGAAACCCTTGTATGTATATAGCCACTCTAGAAAATCTCCACATCTATAAAATCTCCACAAAAATCCCTTCTGGCCTCCACTACATATACATCTTCTCAGAATCTAAAAACTTTGGCCCATCATTGATTCTCATCAATGTACCGATTTGGATAGTAAGTCTAATTTAATTTGTCTGTGGACTGAGACCTTAAATTATTGAGCTTCTCTTTGTTTCGAGAAGAGTATAACATTCTCTACTTAACAGGGCCAACCACGTGAAGGTGGAAGCTCATCTGGCCCCTCCTAGGAGCCTCTTATGACCCTTTATGACATTTTAAGACCTCTAAGATGTATTCTTAGGGATCATAAATGATCATAAAGGGTCATAAGGGGTCTTGGGACACAACAGCTAAGAAACATAATTGTAGGAATCATGGTCACAATTTTTTGGAGACAACGTAATTGAGTTGTATACCCAGATGATGGAGAGAAAATTCCTACACCTATGATTCCAAGTTGACTACATCTGTTGCTCATGAATATAAGGTCCTCCAACAGATATATTCAACTTGGAATCGAGGGTTTAGAAGTTTGTCTCCATCGCTTGGGTACACAACTCAATTACGTTGTCTCCAAAAGATTGTGACTATGATGCCTACAATTATGTTTCTCAGCTATTGTGAAATCTACATTTATGTTTCTCATCTGTCGTGTTTATGTGCATGTTTTTTATGTGTTTTGGATAGTAAGTCTAATTTAATTTGTCCATGGAATAAGACCTTAAATTATTGACCTTATAGAACAACAACAACTAGGAAGGGTGTATTCAATAGATGTTGGCAAGTGATCCTTCCTAGCGATTGTTGTTCTATAAGGTTTGTCTCAATCCCAATAGGTTGTAGTTTCATTTTCTAGATGCTTAAGTTAGAGGGGGCTTACAATAATAAATCATGTAATGAGGAGGCTTAGAACACTAGTATATGCAAATTTCATTATTTAATAATAAAAATCTATTAAAATGTTTATACCTTCTTCTCTCATTTGCTGGTGTAATTCCTCTTTGAGTATCCCATTTCTCCTTTGCATCCAAAATGAACTCATTTCAATCCCTCACTAGAATAAAGGGAGGATGCTCAAACTTCAGCGAGAATTCATACCACACAACATTTGTAGATTACGTTCAATGCATTATTTATGTTCATAAATCAGTGTTGCATACAAATCCATGGATGGTGCATGGTATGAAGCCTCGCTCAAGCTTGAAAATGATAGTCAATCCATAGTCAAGGTCAAGGAACAAATTGAATAACCAAGAAAACACTATACATTAAATCATGTGATTGATAGTAGATTGGGGCTCACTTGAGCCATAAACATGAAGAATTATTCTAAAAAAAGATGTAAACCATATATATGCGTACTTGAGGCAAAGAGAAGTTACGTCATATCCATATTAAAATATTAGTTACAATATGAAAATACTAAACTAACTAATTCCTGAGTTCATCTCTACATATGGTCGCAACAAAGATATGCAATTATAATATAGAGAAGGCATCGTAAAAATATAATTTCAGAATTTTCCCTAGCCTGACACGTTTTGCACTCAAATCCTTCATTGCGGATGTGAGGCCTCACCCCGTGACATCAGTTCATAGTAGATCATTTTCCTTCTTTAGACTCATGATGACACTTTTTTTTAATTTAGGTTGGACTATTGAGACAGAGACATTATATTTTGATACTATGTGATGATTTGTGTTTATGTGATGGTGATATAGGACTTTCACTTTGGTGCCATTTAGTAGGTTATGAGCATAACAATTGATACATATTTGATTTATATATGATATCTTGATGTTACATTTTTGTTAGGAAAATTTATGGGAAATGATCATGGCTATTAGGTTAGATGGATTATCATATATCATTTAATCTTGACTTTATGTGCTTTAGAAATGCAATGTTGATATGATGAGAATTATTATGAAATACAGTTAGAAATTATGAATCAAAATGTGATTTTGATGCATTTTAATTTCATGTATATGTATATGATATTTAACTTTTCATGAGCTATTGATGCTTTGTCAAGTGTGCAGGTAAGGCCATGGAAATTTCGAGGAAATTAAAGATGGATAAATAGTGAAAACCCTGTTAAGCCAAGGTTATCTCCAAAGGGAGAAATTAACCTCGTTGTGAAGTGTTAATTTTGTAAAGTGATGTATGAATGTTAATTGTAGTATTATGTTTATTTTTACTTCACTATTAGTCTACTAGGCATGCCATGTGTATAGTTGACATGTGAGTTATTTGTGGTGTCAATTGACACATGTCTCGTGAGTTGGCATGACCAAGTATTTAATGTGTGTAGTGGTCTCTAATTTTAGGGTGTCATGCATGGATTCTCCTTCATTTTCGGATTCATGCTTTGAGTGGTCTTTTGAATGGGTTTTAATGGTCATTTATGTTAGTGGAGGTTAAAAATAGGATACCCCATAGTGGTGTCATATGTTGGGAGTCAAATTTTGACTAGTATGATGAATTTTGACTATTTCTGCCATTCCAAAAGATGCCCCTTTGAATAGTGACGAAAATAGGAAGAACCACTCTTGATTTTGAATTTTGAATTTTCCCTCTTATGTTTGGTTTGTCTTCTTAAGGGGATGGAGGGAAAATTATTGGGCAATTGCCCACTCTCCAACTTTTGGAGACTTGTGAATTTTGTGAAGTTTGTGTAGAGTTGGAATTTGGAGTTTCTTGAGTTCTTGGAGCTTGGATTGCAAGAGGGATTGTTGGTTAGCTCTCTTCTTCTTCAAGCCAAGAAGCTAGGACTAAGGTTGGGTCTTGAAACTCTTTCTATTTACCTTGTTGTTATGTTAATTTACTTTGCTCATGAAGAATTGTATATGTAATATGTTATGTGTGTCTTCATGTTTTATGTATTGTGAGTTCTTTTGTACAATGTTTCTTGGGGATTGTGCAAGGCTAGACTCACCCTTGGGAGGGAAGAGAGCCTTGATGGGTGAAGGGCACAAGTTGGGATTACCTTCTAGTGGAGAGTCCTTCCTCTGCACAGGAAGGGGAGAAAGCATGGTTGTATGGGTGGCCATGTGCCTCCATGTGCATTTTGTTGGGAGGTATAAGTGTGTGTTTAGTATGTGTATGTTACATGGCCTTGTGAAGGCATGTATATTTTAAGCCTTGACGAAGGCTATATTTATATTTTTGCACTGGGGCCATCTCCTAGATTGTTAGTTCCACCTTCACCCCTATAGGAGACTAGTGAGGTCCTGTTGTGAAAGCCACGGGAAGGGAATTTGGTGTTGTTAAAATGCTATATTCTACTTGTATGTGTGTAATGTTTTCATGGTGTTGTTACCCCTTATCCATCCAAGTTTTCCCCTAGCTCAGGGGTGGCCATGTAATGGCCTAAGGTTGGGAGGTGAGCCTCCATGGCCAGTTGTTGTTTTGCGGATTTTTCTTGGAAATGGAACAACTTGCTAGTTTCATGAAATTCAAGTGACATGTTGGGAATTGTACTGTGCATATATCTTGCTAAAGGGTTACGAACCTCATAAATGTTGTTTTAAACATTGGCTATGTAATAAGCCTAGCATAGCATATGCTTGTAATGGATGTAATGTTAAATTGTATTCCTTCATTATTATCTCAAGGAAGATAATTGTATGATTCTATTATGTTCTCAGAGAAGTGTTAATGTTAACAATGTTGGATGATGTAAAGATAGTTATAATCATTTGATTAACTGGATTGGTAATCTGGATGCTGAAATCTATGCAATACAAAGGTTGTGTTCACTTCAAATAATAGAAAGAATGTAATTTGATTTAGTGTGTATACAGAGACACTCTCTTTTACAATAGGTTATAAATCTTTATTTATTATAGAAGTTTCTTGAGTACTGGTTTATGAAGATGGAATAGTTGTTTAAATTCTGATTTAAATATTAATTTGGTGTGGATTTAAAGATTGTGTAGATGCTTTAAAATAGTGAAATCTTTTTAAATCCTTGTTACAAAGTATTAAAAAAAATAAAACAGATTGATATTCTGTGAAAGTCTATAAATTTAGGACTGTATTCATTGTAGAGGCTTAATTTTAGAAAATTTTAATCTTTCTTATGGAATAATATGCCTAGCTTAATGCACCTGTTTAAAATTAGTGATGGTACCTAAACATTTCTGCTATATCATTATTTTCACTAAAATACATATATATATATATATATATATATATTATTCAGTAATATATATATATATATATATGTATATATTATTTTGTTTATTCTTACAATATATTTATATATATAATAATATATGTACTAAAACAAAACAATATTTTAGACATATATATATTATATATATATATATATATATATATATGATAGAAATATGCTAAACCTCTAATTTGAATTAGCATGGTAATATATATATATATATATATATATATATATATGTATATATATATAAAATTATTATTATATATATCAACGAATATATAATAATAATCATACATATAAATCTGTTATCTTTAAATTCTTTTATTTTCATCATTATAATATATATATATATATATATATATATATATATATATATATATATAATACATGAATATATATTATCATTGAATAATATATCGGAAGTAAATATTGCACAACCTTCATTATGTTATCGGTACCCAAGGAGACCTCGGTAACTGTACCGAAGAGAAATCAACGCACCACACATTTCTTATAAAGTTTTGTAGACCCTTATCATGCCGGTAGTAGACTCACCGCTCGGTGGTGACTAGGCCGCCACTTATGTGGCCATCACCGCAGTTTCAAAAAAAAGTATTTAAAAAAAAACTATGCACTTCGATATCATTTTTATAAATAAAAAGATATTAAGCGGATTCATTAACATTGTAATATGTGAATGTTAATATTGCTTAGTATTTGGTAAAAAGAAAATTTATATATGCATGTAAATTAATAACTTAAAAAAAAAATATTATAATAATGACCAATGAGGATAATCTATTTATGTACCCATCTTTTAATAAAAAAAGAGTTTAATATTAATAAGGAAAAAGAGAGAAAAATCTACAGTAGTACAGAGTAGTTTTTATAAACGATTAAAAAAAAAAGAAGAAAATATCCTATCTTTTACTGATAAAATAAAATGGATGAATCGTTCCATGTGCAATCTGGGTAGTTATCCAAGTCTACATAGGAATGTGTTCACAACAAGTTGAATCACATTCAAGTGGAGCCTGGGATGAATACCTCCGGACTTGCATGTCCTCCTGGTGCAATCCCAAGTAATTCATTGAGCTTGCCCATGAATGTGTGCACACTTGGGTGTACTCATTCATGTGTTTGGCTAAATGAATTACTGTAGAAAATTGCATGACATGGCCTCCATGAACTTGTGTAGAGTTAATTATGAAAAGAAAATAAAAATCTTGGAGCTAATGAATAAGAAAGTTCTTTATAGAAAATGTTAGATTAGGGTTTCTTCTAGATTTTTCCTTCACAAATAGAAACTAAAATTTCTTCCATTAATTAAGTATTTTTTAAAAATTGGTTGTTTCCTGTATTGTCATCTAGATAATCCCTAAATTTGTGGGATCATTATAGACACAATATTTCCTTTGATGTAATTACTTTTTTTTTAGTTTCTTTAAAATTGGGAAATGTGGAAATTAGAAACTTTTGTTTAAAGGAATTAAATTTATGATCAATTATCTTGTGAGAAATAAAGTTTGTTTTTGCACAATTCTTTTATAGAAAGTTTTAGTAAATTAAGTTTATCCTATTACAGGATTTTATTCTAAAGGATAATTTTTAACTTGTTTTTATTTATTTAGAAGTGATTGTTATCATGTACATCTTAGGATTAAAAACTTAGTAGTAGTCAATTATCCTTGGTAAAATATCCTAGTAGAGATATTAATGTTTTATAATTTAGTATTTCGAGAGTTGTAATTTGCTAACATTGAAATTGATCTCTAGAGGCTATGAATTTAACCAAAGAGATCATACTCTTTAATTCTTTCAACCCTGTTTATTTACAAACGTCCTGTTCCTAGGTACACTTGTAAAACTAGGATATCAAAAGATAGTTTACGATGTTGAGTCTTATCCCTTAACCAATTAGGATAAGTATATATATATTATCGAATGATCTTATATTTATATATGCATCACTATACATATGAGCTCAGACGGTAACATATTTATACAATATCTTCAATGGCTAGTGCACCTATCTGGTAAAATTGACCTTAGGGATCAAACCCTCCTACCTTATTGTAAGAACCTTATTGAATTCTTTTGTTATGGAGGTTATCCCTTAGGGTTGAGTATCTATGGTTGTGTTATTATGGAATTAAGTCTTATAAAAGAAAAAATTTTGTGTGTGTGTTTTGCCCTAGTTTTGGGCATGACAGCGGATAAGTGGAGACTGGTGGATAGATGCAGATGAGTTGTCATCAACCCAACTAAAGTATCCGCAACCATTATTTCACTATGATGCCTAGTCTACATTAGTTCTTATATTATAATGAATAGTATTTACATTAGAAACATTAAATATATACACATTAGCAACCTTTTTTCTATTTGGGCAGCAACAAAATTATCGTCTAGGGTTGTTCGGTGTTCGTAAAGTCTTCAACACACACTGCCCACCACCACATTGACAGTTTGGCACATTGACAAGAGTCATCAAGCCTATATATCAATAATGCATCGCACCATCGTTACTACATTTATTTTTTTTATATGAAATACACCAAGGAGTACCATCATAAATATTAACCATTTACAATAATGAAAAGTAAACCTAAATCAAATAGCTCATTTTTTTATTAGCATGTGTAGTCTCCGTGTATATGAAAAATGAAAGAAATATGAAGCTAAAATAAAATAGTGAACAAAATAGTATTCCACATAGACTGAATGAAATATACCATCAAAAGAAGGTGACAAAATCCTATCACGAAGCACATACATAGGAAATCAAAAAGGGACAAAAGATGAGAAATAAGAAAAATCATTACGACTATAGAAAAATCATTTATACTATAATCAATAAAAGAAACACTCTTTGTCAATAATTTTCAAAATCATTAGGACTATAGAAAAATAATTAAGAGTATACAAAATCAAATTTTAGAAATGGATGGTTTTGATGCTTTTCCATTACAACAATTGAGCATTCATCATTTGGTATTGTGAATTGCATTCAAGTATGTCAACAATGTTCAAAATCCTGTCACCAAGCACATACAAGAAATAAGAAAAATCATTAGGACTATAGAAAAATCAAGTTCTAGGAATGGACGGTTCTGATATTGCTTTTCCATTACAACAATTGAGCATTCATCATATGGTACTTCTTGGTGTATTCCATTTAAGTTTACTAACAAAGACTTAGTAGTAAAAGCATTGTATTCCATTGTATTCCATTACAAACAGAGACTTAGTAGTAAAAGCATGTCCTTTGGTTTACTAGTTTACTTATAATCAGTATGTCCTTTGGTTTACTAGTTTAATCTGGTTAAGAATGGTTTGTTTCATGTTTGAATGTACAATTGAATGAAGCTTGGCTATATTAAGTACAATCTTAAGACTCGCGACTCTTCAAATTCTCTTGTTTCCTTCAAATCTCCGAACATGTGTACTATGAGTAGCCCTCCAACAAATGGACTTGTGATGATTTTCACAATAGTACATGTGTTGGAGGAAAGCTCACAGTACTGCTTAGGAAAATCTGAATGCTTAGGTATTTATTACATAATTTTCAAAGATGATATAAAGATATTATATTTTATACTTAGCAGGATTTTAATATTAATATGCTTAGCAAGATCTTGCTAAGTATAAAATATAATCTTGATTATACATAATCTTGCTAAGTAAAAAAAAAGGTGAATTTCATTTCTCATTTCATTATTTCATTTGTGAAAAAAAGAAGTGCACCGCACGCGCGAAGGAGATAAGTCCCTTCATTTTAATATTAATATAATTTTCATATTCATTTTGTCAAAATAAATTAATTTTTCATATGAACTGTATGAAATGATGCATTGGAGGAGGCATGGCATCACATGGGAAATAGGGGCAAAGTTTTCTACAGGTGTAAATATGTTGCACTGTAGCTGGTGCCACTCTACAACAGAGCATAGATATCCATCAAAGCATGAAGGATAGAGGATTTTGTATGGTCAAGGGTTCCTCAGGCATTCCATTTAATGAGGCAATACCTAAATGTATCTTCATGATATCCCCTCAACAAAAATCTTCTCTTAACTACCTCCAAGTATTTTGCGACCTTACTTGGTATTTGAAAAAAATACATAGTGTATATTGGGACTAGCATGAGGGGGACTTTAATTTAAGTTATCCTTCTAGAAAGTGATAGACATTTTCCCTTCCAAGAGGCCAACATCCTTTGGATTCATTCTGTAACATTTCACCAAGCATCAATTGAGTTCAATTTTCTGATTAGAGGCATTCCCATATACTTGGAAGAAAATCAGTATTAAAACCAAGTATCCTTTGAATCTCAAGCCTATCCACATTACCCTCCATAAGAAAATATATTTTTGACTTGGCGTCATTAACCCTATGCGCATCAACCACCTCAAATTTATTTAAGAGATCCCTTAAAGTTCTTTCTTGTTTGATTTTGGCAGTGCCAAAAAGGAGGGTATCATCTACAAATTGTAGATGTGAAATGTTGTTGATTCCACCTAAGACTTGGATGAATTCCAAGTAGTCTTCTTGAATATTCTTCAAATTTATACCAAGAACCTCCACAACCAAGAGAGATAGAAAGGGTGAAAGTGGATCACCCTGATGTAGCCCCTTTTTAGTTGAGAAATTTTTTTTAGGAACACCATTAATTAGAACAACATAATAAGTGGAAGAGATTCAACTATAAATCCACTTGCACCAGGATTTGTTGAAGCCAAATCTTCTCATGATCTCAATCGAAAAATCCCATGGGTTATGATGATACCATCAAGGATTTTTTTATCCTTTAAGAATCCAATCTGCTCTTTGTTTATTATGTCATTGAAAAAAAATATGAGTCTGGTTGCCCTTTCTTTTGCCATAATTTTGTATATTGAATTGCATAAAGCAATCAACCTGTTTCCTATGTTTCCTACATCCTTACCATTATCAAAACCATTACCCACATGCTAAACTCCAATGGAATATTTCCTTGGACCTTGTTGGATCTCAAGTCCAACAATTGTAGATTCTTAAGATGACCTAATGTACTTGAAACTTCCCCAATAAAATTGTTATATCAGAGTTTAAGATAGAACAAGCCTGTAAGGTTTCCAATATCCTTAGGTATATTGCCAGTGATATTATTGCTTACCAAGCAAAGTCTAGATAGCATGGGAGAGAGGTTTCCTATACCTCTTGACAAAGTCCCATTGAAATTGTTCCATGATAGATTAGTTAAATTTAGTTGCACCGGGTCAATTTTAATAATCAATAGACTGTAGATTAATTATATATAAATAGAAGGATATATATTTCTTCAAGATTTTATGCCCTAGGTAGATACTTTCCATGTTAGATGGGTCATATGGGGGTTATAGGTTAGATTGGAATAAAAAGGTTGTCTTTAAACCTTGTATAAGTCTTTAAGTATGGGAATTAGATGTTATGTTGTCGAGTGGATAACTTTTGTTGTCTACTTGACAACAATCTTTGGTTTATTTTGTTGACAGTCAGTTTAGATTGTTTAGGAATAGTTAAAAAAATAGTTATTTGGTGGTTGTCAGGTTATTTGGGAAGAATGGAGTCTATTTTTAGGGGGGATCCATGTGAGGAAGGGTGTGAAGAAAGGTGGTGTGAAAAACCATGAAGATGTAAAAAGGTTATCATCAATAAAATCTATTTCTCTGCATTTTTGTATCTCACTGTCCTGAAGGAACAATCAACAAATCCATAACTCCAATGGTTGATGAAAAGTGATTAAGAATTGGTTAAGTAATATAAAAAACTCCTCCATTTCTTATTTTCATGTTTATGTATTTACCTTAGCATTTGGTTTGATCTCAAGGAAGAAAAATTGACTGGCGTGACTGTGACTAGCTTTTAGAGGGTATAGTCAATAGTTTAAGGTTGTATTCCTTAATAAAATATGGCTAAGGTCAGCCACCCCCATAAACCATGGTACAAAAAATATGCCTAAGGTCATAGATATCTTCCATAGACTTGTCCTTGTACACAACATGGGTGTCACACATCTTTATGTCGAGGGATATTCTTTGATTATAATTGAAGCATGCAAGAAAAGAGTTTTCCAAAATTGGTGAATCCATTATGTTTAGCAAAAATCCTAGATGCTCCTTCATAAATTTGATAACTTTACATTATCTCAAATACATATAGAGAGGGAAATAGGTTATCTGATCTACTTGCAAATTGGGCATGTGATAGGGATAAAATGGTGTTTTCTAATGACATTAACCCATTATAAATTTACCTATATCTAGAAGATATAGTACTCAAGGACTGAGGTTACAGTGGGAATTAAAGTACTTTGACTCTATCATGCTGTCAAGTCTCATGTTTAGGATTGCATTTGTATCATCACTTTATTTGAAACTAGTCACCTCATTATTTTCTAGTAGTTTTGATCTTATGAAAATACAAATCCTTAATTTTGGAAAGAATCTTGTAGATTGTTCACTATCATTGACAATTCTGTATAACATATTTTTTTCTTACAGGAGTAGCCATTGGATCAAGGTGGTAGTAAATTGTTGGTTTTGTTAACATTGGTTACTATTATGTAACTAGTGTCCTATTTTGTGTGGTTCTCAGTTGGGCATTTCACCTTAGATTATTGGTGAGTGGCTATCCCTTGCTAAAAAATAATCAAACTTTTATTTTAAGGGTTTAAAATTGAGTAGTATGATTTTAGATCACTCTGCATTTGACAAAATATACAGTCCAAATTTTACTATGTCATTTTTGTTCTCTTAGATTCACAAAAAGTTACCTTGACTAACATATACATGGAGTTTAATTCACCCTTATGAATATCAATGGTTGTGGCTTCAAGTGTTTGTGTTCATATGATAAATGGTAGGACTACATCTTATTTTGGGATGAGAGTGAGGCTTAGTCTACTATTGTAAGAAATGTAGGTCAACTATGTTATATCACATGAAAAATTTATTATTTTTTATGTATTAAGTAATGTGTAATATTCTTGAGGATTTGAATTATGTTACATGATATTCATTAATATCTCTTACTCTATTCTAACTTGTATGTCAGCAGTGCCTTCCAGTAACTATTGATGTTTCTTGATGTGTTTAAGGATCATCTTGTCCTTAAATATTTTGTGTCAGTTACAAATTTTCTATAGCAACATAGTAATCACATTAGATATAATAAATTTTAGTAGAGATAACATTATATCATTCATGTCAAATGATCATAATCCAAGCACCATACATCTATCAAAGGTTAACTATGAACAATAACTTGGTCATCCCTTTCAAATTCAACCCAAATCCTAAATCATTTCTATAAAGTGAGGAAATGTCCCATTCACATATCTATCTTAATGGCCATTAGTAACTTAATAAAAGATAGATGACATAGATCATTATAATGCAAGAATCATAGCCTAAAAGTTCACTTAAATGGAATACACAGTACCAAACTCATCATTTGGAGTTTGGTGAATAATAGCCTAAAGGTTCATCATTTGGAATCAGAGCTTAAAAGTTCACTTAAATGGAATTCAACTCTACTGACATTTCATAGGGAAACCAAAACACAAACTTGGTCTTATCACACCCAAAATTCAGAACTGTCCTCTTAGACAGGGTATTCACCAGTTAATTCTAGCCATTGTTTTAATCTTTCTCACCAAGTTTCCCAAAGGACCAATAGGGATAGTAAGGTAGTCTTGGTTCTAATAGTTGGGTAGTAAGTATCCCAAATGGATCGGTTCTGAATCTCCTCCAAACTCCCAATATTCACCAATCTTCTCCAAAGGGTAGGAGGCCTAAATGGTTGGTTTAGTGAAGGAGGTGCAACTTAGACATGGTCTCTAGAAAATATAACTATAGGAACATTTAGAGGAACTTGAAACAAGTCCAAACCTCCAATATTAGCCTCTAACTCGAAGCCCATCAAAAGTTATGGGATCTACAACGTCTGGTTATCCCACTCTGCCAGTCACATAGAGATACCCAGCTAGGTTTTTAGTCCTATCTCCTTGAAATCACCACCATTTGGTTAGAAAATAACTACAAAATAAAATAGACCCTCGTATCTCTCATTTAAACCTAGAATTAGAATTTTCCCATGGTTGAATCGAGAGATATGATTCAACAAAGTTGACAACCCTAGTTTATGTGCAAAAATGACCTGTTATTGACTATCACCTGATTTATCTTCAATTTCTCAACCAAATAGCCTCAAATTTGTTGCAACAAGAAGCTAAGATATGTAAAAAACTTCCTATGAAGTTATTTTTTCCATACTAATCCGCTTAGGTTCAGGAGAAATCAAACACCACTCAAAAAATGTTAAAAATCACAATTTTTTCCAAGAGAAATAAACTAAAAGAGCTCAAATCGAATATTTTGGGCGCTAATGGTGATGCCCACAAAAATAATAATCTAGACTTCCTCTAAGTCTTCCAATGCCATTATCCACTAAATGTTCAAAGGTACAATCAAACAACCACACTTACATTAATAAACATTATTTTCCCAATGGTTTTAATAAGCATTTGTAAGGTTAGGGTTAAGAGATAAAACCATTGAAGATGATTGATCCAAAAAACTAGGGTTAAGAATTGATGATTGAATTCCAGTGTCGAAATATGCCCTCCTTATCTCCTTCACCTCTCCTTTATGCACAAAGTAATTGCAAGGTTAGGGTTATAAAATGAAACCATGTATTTTTTTTTAAGTTATATTCCCGTGTTGGTCGGAATTACAACCACCTGTGATGGTTGTAATTATGACCAACATGGGAATAAATTTTTTCCTTCTATAAACCGACCAAGGAAAATCATTTTGATGCTTGGTCAGAAATGTTGGTCTAAAAAGTGGGTCAAATGTACTAGTGACATCAGTAATCAAACAAGGGTTTGCATGAATGAAAAGTTATCAGAAATAGTATCAATTTATCAGATACCTACAAGGCTACCGAGCATGAAAGAGAGTAATATTATACACATTGAGGTGAAATGTACTTAGTATTTCATAGATCTGATTCAGACAAGAACAAGTTGTCATTTACAAATATTTTCAGTTATCAATTTAACCATTGTAGCAGGTTTGTAAATCTATCAACATAGTAGACTTAACAGTCTGTTGTAAATCTCCTAACTAAGTGCACACTTATTTGGTATTGTTCAAATACTTTCACAAGGTAGATCTAATCGATCTTATCAATGATTGAAAAAATTTAGAGATAATCAAAGGGAAGAGATTGAAATGTGTTATTGATACAACTACTGAGGAAGCTTGAAGAGGCAAAATGAATGATGGAGATTAAGAGGCAAAATCTAATGGATGAGATGAAAAAGGTTTACACATCTATTTAAGAGACATGAGATTCATTGTTGAATATGCTGGATGAATTGAGACTATAGGAGAATTCACGTGAAGACATTTTTCATGCACCACTGATCAAATTGGTAATAGATAGAACTGAGCTAGATTGCAGGTATTACCGAGCATTAGGGAATTATACACTGAGTGAAGTAAGTTGGAGGATATAATGGAGTGAATTGATTATTAACCAAAAGAGTTATATTGAGCTTAACATATATCTGAATACTTGGAAATTGAGTTGTATTTGAATTATATCACTACTGTATCAGTTTTACCATTGTTACAGCTAAATCTCTTAACTGAGTGGACTTAACAATCTTTTGTATTTCAATATGACATTCAAGGAATGTTAATTGTTTTCTTGTTGACCCCATAGTGAATGTTGGTCAAGGGAGAACTGTTAGTGATAAATCCTCTAACAAGGTCATACCTTACAGTGTGTTTTGTAACCTTTAACAGGGTTGGCTCCTAACCGAGCTCACTACAGAAGAGTGAAATATTTTGGGCTACTGGTCCCAGGTGGTTTTTCCCTTAGCGGGGTTTCTACATTAAACCTTTGGGTTATGTGTTATTTTTTGTGATTGGATTACTATCATACTTTACATATTTCATATTTGATTAATCGGTAAACACAGTTTTGGAAATTACTGGCAATTGGTAAATGAACAGAAAAATGGCTATTAATATCATACTGAGTTGGATTTTTGTTTGAAAAAATACATCTGAGAGTTTGGGACTATAGGATAACTGATTTAATTGATTCACCCCCCCTCTTAGTTATCTAACAACTATTTACATTACATCTTTGCTACATTGTATCTTTTTATATCTAGTTTGAATTTGATAGTTAATGTTCTTGTCTTAAAATGACTTTGTTTTTGCATATTTCCTTCAAATATCATAATTTAATTGCAATTCTCTTTCCATTCATTCCCTTGTGCATGAGTGTTATCACTTTGAGTCTAACTTATAGAATCTTGATTAGAAGAATTCGTAAACTTATGGGTTCCTTTGATCCCAAACCCCCATTCTGTCATAGGAATCTTGATGAGACCAAAATGCATCGTAATGATATCAATCCTATTACATAGAATAACTATTCTGATTCTTCTCATGATGACGATGAATCCTTAAGAGTTTCTCCTATCCAAGTCCAAAAAATTTCCCATAATGTTGAATTTTTTTAACAATGGCTATCTCAAGAAAACCATAATACCGACACCCTTTTCATTGTATAAGGCATAAGGAAAATTATTCATAATGATGAGCATGGTGTTAACATCTTGTATATAATTTCTCATCTTTTTCATACCAATGTTGGAAGATTTTACCAAAACCAAAGGAGAGAAGATTTCAAGATCAACCACAAAGCACTTCAAGAATCCAACAATGAGCCAAGAGATTTTGGTAAGGGGAAAAGCAAAGAAAAACCCCTTTGTGAATAAGAATATGGCAAAAAGCCTAAAAGATGAGAGCAATGAGAGATTGAGAGAGAGAGGAGAAGATTATTCAAGCAAGTGTGTGAGAGACATCTCTTAAGTAGAGATGAGTGGAGGAGTTTGCATGTAACTCCCTTCTCCTATGGATGCCACATTCATAAGTGTGTGAGGCCAAGTGTGAGATTCCTCATAAGGAGGAATAAACTAAATTACAAATTAAATATTTGTCCTCACATATTCTACTAGAGGACAAAATAGAATGTAGGAGAAAGAAGACAAAAAGAAATATATTAGGATACCTTGGCTTATATCCTAATATATTAGAACAAGAAAAGAAAAATGTCTAACCTTGGTTTATAAATACACCAAGGAAAGATTACAAATTCTAACAGAAAAGTTGTTTACTAGAACCTTTCGAGACAGCCTTGCAATGGTATTGTTCTTCACCTCCTTATTCCATTGATTCCTTTCACAAGCTTGCTAATGATTTCATTCAACAATTTCAAAGAAAAATTGGTCCTGAAATTTATTTGACTAATTTAATGCATTGTAAATAAGGTGTTATAGAAAAATTTAGTGATTTCATTGGTAGATTTAAGCATTTTCATGCTCAGATTTCTTATCTTGTACCTAATGTTGATATGGAATGAATTTTTATTTATAATTTAAAAAAATACATTAGAGATAAGATCCTTCTTTTTGAATTCTCTTCCTTTCCTCATTTGTGTATAGTACTTCATCATTAAAAAATTCAAGTGAGTCAATTTGACAACACCACTCCAATAGCTCTTGTTCCTATTGATAAGAGTGACACCACATCTAATTTATATAATTTCAAAAACCCAAAAACTTTATCAAAATCAACAACTCATCCAACATTGTTGATGAACAAGTGGTAGCAACAACAAAAGGTGTGGCTCCTTTGTCATCTATTTTTAAAGTTGCTTGTAATTATACTTAGCTTTCTGTATCTTTTCATAATGTGATGTTGAAGTTAAGTAATGCTAATGTGTTAACACTTCCTCCTGTCAAACCCATTGGTCAATCTAAACCTAAATCCAAATACATTGATCCCACACTAATAAATTTGGGGCCATTTTGCGACGGCTATGTGTCGCCATTCCGACGGATATGTGCCGCTATAGCGACAGTGATAGACGTCGCAGTTTTTTAGTCGCAAATCACGATGTCTATGGGTTTCCGTCGCAATTGCGACTCCCTGCCGTCACAATGTCATTGCTTCACCCATTCAGTGCCTCCGTCGCATTGCGACGGCAGGGCGTCACAATTGCGACAGTCCTGGGCGTCGCCAATACGGCACCACCATCGCATGTCTTGGGAGGACCATCGCAATTGCGACGGTCCGCTGAAGCAACTGCGACGGGCCTGGGCATCGTCAATACGGCGCCGCTGTCGCATCTCTTGGGAGGGCCGTCGCAATTGCGACGGTCCTGGGTAGAATTTAAAAATAATAATTATTTAATACATTGCTAATGAACCACATTAATGCTTTTTTCCTTCAACAAATGAGGACAGTCACTCTAAAGACAACATGATAATGTACACTCACTGTAAGTGTACATTATCATGTTGTGTTTACAGTGACTGTCCTTATTCAAGTGGCAATTACACAAGGGACAATCACTGTGAGATGTCCTCATTTGTGACAAGGACAGTCACACATGAGGACATCTCACAGTCACTGTCCCTTGTGTAATTGCCACTTGAATGTATTGCTATTCAACCACATTAATGCTTTTCTTCTTGAACAAATGAGGATAGTCACTCTAAAGACAACATGATGATGTACACTCACTACAACTGTACATTATCATGTTGTCTTTACAGTGACTGTCCTCATTCAAGTGGCAATTACACAAGTGATGTAGAGTGGTCTGCAGAAGTGGTTAGCAGAGTGCATAGGGTTTCACCAAACACCTATCTCCACTAACCTTGGAGACCAAATAATTGTTCACACACCTTCTCTTTGATGCCCTAGGACATCTCAACTCATAATACAACCCTCTTATTCAGCCCAATATGCTGCTATTACACCATTCCCATCATTTCATCAAGGAACACTTCACTGTTTCCTGCAAATCATCAGCCTTCTCGCACTAGTGCTACATAGAATAAGTTAGATTTCTATTTTACATGTCAATAACAAGCCTCCCATGAAGTTTGGGCCCTTGGGATTCATGGGAGGTTCATTTATTTAAAGAAAACCTTTGACTGTTACAGAAAATTAGTAGAAACTGCCAGTTTATATGTTAGCAGGCGTAAGTACTTCTTCAAAACAAAATTAAAATTGATGCAACAGTGAGTAGAATGCAGTAAATAACCTTTCTAGTTCATAAACATATCATTCAACAATGAAGAATTCAATAAAACATTGAAACAACATTAAAATGAAAGCTAGGACTTACTAGGACTTTTATGACTCTTGACTGGCAAAGTACATTGTTCATTACAATATGCCATTATTGGCCTTAAAATATCCCAGTTGACATGTAGGGTTGCCTTTGATCTTCTGGTTCCATCTTGTTCCAAGGTGTTCCTAGTTGACTTGATAGGTGCCCCTGCACCAACAAGGGATAGTCATTGTGAGATGTCCTCATTTGTGACAAGGACAGTCACACATGAGGACATCTCACTGTGACTGCCCCTTTTGTAATTGCCACTTGAATGTATTGCTATTCAACCACATTAATGCTTTTCTTCTTCAACAAATGAGGACAGTCACTCTAAAGACAACATGATAATGTACACTCATTGCAACTGTACATTATCATGTTGTCTTTACAGTGACTGTCCTCATTCAAGTGGTAATTACACAAGGGACAATCACTGTGAGATGTCCTCATTTGTGACAAGGATAGTCACACATGAGGACATCTCACAGTGACTGCCCCTTGTGTAATTGCCACTTGAATGTATTGCTATTCAACCACATTAATGCTTTTCTTCTTCAACAAATGAGGGCAGTCACTCTAAAGACAACATGATAATGTACACTCACTGTAAGGACAGTCACAAATGAGGACATCTCATAGTGACTGTCCCTTGTGTAATTGCCACTTGAATGTATTGGTATTCAACCACATTAATTCTTTTCTTCTTCAACAAATGAGGACAGTCACTCTAAAGACAACATGATAATGTATACTCACTGCAACTGTACATTATCATGTTGTCTTTATAGTGACTGTCCTCATTCAAGTGGAAATTACACAAGGGACAGTCATTGTGAGATGTCCTCATTTGTGACAAGGATAGTCACACATGAGGACATCTCACAGTGACTGTCCCTTGTGTAATTGCCACTTGAATGTATTGCTATTCAACCACATTAATGCTTTTCTTCTTGAAAAAATGAGGATAGTCACTCTAAAGACAACATGATAATGTACACTCACTGTAAGGATAGTCACAAATGAATCTCACAGTGACTGTCTGATGTAGAGGGAAGGGTGGTGGTATCAAATGCACAAGTAGGTTTAGAAATTTCAGAGGTTAGACACTTGGGCTTATTCAACAATCTTAAATACTTCAAGAACTTGACTATCAAGGCTATCCTAAAGGATGGATTTGAGTTTTAAGGCTTCACTTTACTTGGTTTCAAGATTCTGAGACTCTCACTCAATTCCCATATCCCATTTCACCAATGTTCTCACAAACTGGTCACAAAAAGCTTAACAGGCTGTCTAAACCCTGCAACAGACTTAAAAAGGGAATAATTCTAACTTTTCTCAAAACATTTGATGAGGTAACAACATTTATGGATACCCTCTTTGGAGTTCAACAACATATCAAAAGTTTTTATACTGTTGCTTTGGACAAACACCCTTGTTCGGCACTACTACCCTGTTTCAATGCACTAAAATCTACTAAATTTTCAAAGGAAGTATGGGTTAAAGATCTCCTGGCTCCCAACTCCTGGACAGTGTCTAGTTATGTCTCCAATTGCTCAATTCCAAAAGGAATTAGACACAAATGCTCTGCAACTACAAAACCCCAATTTGTTGTCTTCGAACCCTGTCAACTAGGGCTTCCTCAATCTACTGTCTCCACACGACCCTGCAATGAATTGGTGGTAGATTCACCATCAAATGAACATTGTATACTATTCCCAAGCATTAAACATATGCCTTATGTGGACAGATCACCCACTGCTACACCTTAGCACACTTCCAATGCCGTTTTCCACTATTCTTGTTTGTGATCACACTGTTCTCCCACGCGGTTCTGCATATATTTAGATTAGAATCATATAATACAGGTTAGCAAATGTCATTCCATGAATTAGGCCTATCAATTCATGGAATGACCTCAATCGCCCCTAAACTTCTACTGTAACAGAAAACTAAGATATAGAATGTTGTTTCAAGACAACTTGTGCGACAACAAACTTAATAGATTGTAACACTCATCAATCTGCAATTCGAAGGATAAAAAATCTCCCTCAGAGCATATGGAATTTGATCAATTCAAAATGAGATTCAAAATGAATTAGTTTACATAAACTAGATGCTTTATTGCTCACTGTTTCCCCAAAATGGTACACACAGGTTCACTGCAATGTTTGGAAACATAACAAAAGCAAATGAAATGATTAAAGAACCCTGTCAAAGCATTTCAATTTCAAACCAAGCCAATAAAGTTTCAAAATAGAAATCGAATTGCAAGAAACAACAGTCTTGTATTGCTTGTCGAGCACAAATTAATACACCAATCTCCTCTCTGTTTAGTAACAGAGCCTTTATCTAAATATAAAGGATTCTAATATAACTTCTTCTAATAGATTCAACTATCGACCAAGTGTTACAACTCGAAACACAACTAACTAAGAACTAATCTTCAACCAACTTTCGTTGAGTTGAATGTTTAAACTTAACACATACCAAACTAAAACTAGTCGTTGGATTTTGAAAGTTCAAAATTCCAACTTACAATTTATTAAATTCTTTAAAACAAAAGACCACTAACTTACTAATTTGGATCTTTTATGATCATTAAACTCTTCTAGACTCCAATTGTAGTGCTTGGACAATCTTAGTCCATTATAATTTGTCTTTTAGTCCTATTAAGGACATTACAATTTAATTGAAGAATTGCGATATTTTACTAACATTATAGGTGCTAAGATCCACCAAGTGATCTGTTGTCCTTGATTAAGCATTCCATCCTCCTGTTTAGCCTTGATGTTCTTTGAAGTCTCCTTTATCTTTGACCATGGATTAAATGTTGGAGGTGCTCCTGCACCACTGTCCCTTGTGTAATTGCCACTTGAATGTATTGCTATTCAACCACATTAATGCTTTTCTTCTTCAACAAATGAGGACAGTCACTCTAAAGACAACATGATAATGTACACTCACTGTAAGGACAGTCACAAATGAGGACATCTCACAGTGACTGTCCCTTGTGTAATTGCCACTTGAATGTATTTCTATTCAACCACATTAATGCTTTTCTTCTTCAACAAATGAGGACAGTCACTCTAAAGACAACATGATAATGTACACTCACTGCAACTGTACATTATCATGTTGTCTTTACAGTGACTGTCCTCATTCAAGTGGCAATTACACAAGGGACAGTCACTGTGAGAACTTCTCATTTTGTGAAATTACACAAGGTACTTTCTTGTCAACATATGTTGTATACTGAACTTGCAACTCTATTCTCTGATTATGCATTATAGTTGGGTGTTTTCTTATGTTGTTTCGTGATTGTTTTGTTGGTATTTTTAGGTAATTCAATGGATCTCATTGATGATATTGATGATGATGATGATGATATTGAAATTGAAGGAGAGATTATGAGGAGGAGAAGACTCCTGCCTGTTATTGTAGTTGTTCTTGCCACCCTTGTCGCGGCCATAGGGGAGTGTATAAAAGAAGGTAGTCAAAAAATGCGTAAGTGCACAAGAGATGCAATTCCTTTTTATAAGCGTGTTATCAACTCCAATGAGATGGATTTCCATGACCAAATACGCATGACTAGACGATCTTTCTTTAAACTAGCCAATATTCTAAGGCAAAAAGGAAGCATCAAAGATACATAATTCCTCACGTTAGAAGAACAATTAGTCATGTTCCTCCATACTCTTGGCCACAATCTGAGGAATCGTAAGATTGCCCATAACTTTGGGCACTCTGGAGAGACAGTAAGCCGATACTTCCACAAGGTCTTGAGGGCTATCTTGGCGCTCCATTCAGATTATTTTATACCCCCTAGTCCAAACACTCCTCGGGAAATTACTGGGAAGGCCCGTTTTGATCCATACTTCAAGGTATATCTCTCAGTGGTTTAAGTTTGTTTAGAGTTTTAATCCTATTATTGTTTGATTAGACCTATGATTTATTTGAGTACAGGATTGTGTGGGAGCAATGGATGGATCCCATATACCAGTCACTGTGGATATCAACTTGCAAGCTAAATATCGCGATAGAAAAGGCAACTTGTCGCAAAATGTTATGGGAGTGTGTTCATTTGATTATAAGTTTCAATACATCCTTGCTGGTTGGGAAGGGTCTGCTGCAGATAGCCGTGTTCTAGCTTCAGCTCTATCTAGAGCTGATCCATTGGTAGTTCCCCCAGGTTTGTAAAATATGATTATATTATTGAAGCATACGAAAAATAAGACAACTTTATGATAATGACATTTTGTTTTGTTTAGGTAAATATTATTTGGTCGATGCTGGATATCCTAACGTACCAGGATTTCTCGCACCTTATCACTGCACACACTACCACCTAAAGGAGTTTTCAAGAGCAAACCCAATAAACACCTCACACGAGTTGTTTAATCATCGACACTCCTCGCTTAGGAATGTAATAGAGCGTACATTTGGGATATTGAAGTAGCATTTTCCTATATTGAAGCATGCGACATCTTATCAAATCAAGACACAAACACATATTGTTTTGGCATGTTGCATACTTCACAACTTCATTACGATAGAGGACGGCCTTCCATCTGAGGTAGAATTTGAAGAGGAAGATGGTCATGATGGGATAGATGTACCAGTGCTTGAGACATATGGGTTGAGCCAGCGTGAAAGAGATGATTGGGCCAATTTTTGAGATGAAATAGCAAGAAGGATGTGGGAAGACTATAGATCTCGATCTTAGTTGGTTGAATAACTATTATGGCAATGTTTAAACTAATGTCAGATTTTATAAATTTCACAAACTGATACTATACATTAATAAAAGCCGTTATGCCATATTTAGTGTTGTCATGTTATATTCAATGTTGTTATATTTAATGTTGTCATATTATATTTAATATTGTCATGTTATGTTTAATGTTGCTATATTTTATATTTAATGTTAAGTCATGTTATATTTAATATTGTCATGTTATGTTTAATGTTGCTATATTATATGACAAGGATAGTCACACATGAGGACAGTCACTGTAAAGACAACATGATAATGTGCACTCACTGTAAGATGTCCTCATTTGTGACTGTCCTTACAGTGAGTGCACATTATCATGTTGTCTTTAGAGTGACTGTCCTTACAGTGAGTGTACATTATCATGTTGTCTTGAGAGTGACTCTCCTCATTTGTGACTATCCTTACAGTGAGTGTACATTATCATGTTGTCTTTAGAGTGACTCTCCTCATTTGTGACTGTCCTTACAGTGAGTGTACATTATCATGTTGTCTTTAGAGTGACTCTCCTCATTTGTGACTATCCTTACAGTGAGTGTACATTATCATGTTGTGTGTGCATCAGATATGTCTATGGATGGTGACGTTCAAGTTATCCAAGCAACTTCTTCTTCCAAGAAGGTGTTCTAGACAAAAGAGATGGAACGCAAGTTGCTAGACTTGCTACAAGAGCAAGTGCAGCTTGGAAAGAAAGCTGAAGGGGGTTTCAAGAAAGAGGCTTGGACAGCCATCGAAAGGAGGTTCAATAATGAGATGAAAATGAAGCTATCGAAGGAAAACTTCAAGAACAAGCTGAAAAATTGGAAACAAGGGTATAGAGTTATGAAAGACTTGAGGAATACAAGTGGCTTAGCTTGGAATGAGACTACCCAAACTATGGATGCTGATGATAGTGTTTGGGATGAGTTGTTGAAGGTAACATGGTCTTTAAATCTCCTTTTAAGTTGAATATATCTTTTTAAGTAATGAAGGACCAATAATGAATTCAATTGTTATGCCATGATACAGAGAAAGGAATTTAAAAATGCCAGAATGTATAAGAGGCAGCCATTTCAATACTACAATGAATTATCCTGTATTGTTGGGAATGACATAGCTAAGGGCACTGTAGCTGCAACAACTCAAGAGACGGAGGAGGATTTCATTGATGATGAAGATTTCAGTTATCATGGTATGGATAATGCATGTTTTGAGACTACTGCTGATTTGTCTAATGATGATAACGAATCTATTGATACACCTACATCGAACCAATCTACTGCAAGTGGCAAAGATAACCCTTCAACATCGTCAAGGAGGCAAAAGAGGAGGAGGGGAACATTGGCAGGTTCGTTGGATTCGATTTGTGAAGTGATCAAAGATCTGTCTGCAGGCATTACATCAGGCCTTGAACAGCCTCTGAAAGTGGATAAATCATCTAGTTTGAGAAATGAGGCAGCGGAGTTGCATAAAGCACTTAAAGCAATCCCTGGCCTTCGCGACTCTACTATAATTGAAGCATACGAAAAGTTAATGCATGATCCACAATCAGCCGCATTGTTCTTGACAATGGATGAAGGGGAGAGAATCCAATATATGAAATTGAAGTTTGGACTTTAGTTGATCGATGTTTATTAGGTCTTCTATTTAAAATCAAAACTAATGTTTAAAATCAAAACTAACTAACGTTTCTCTCCATTAAGACTATGTAATGCAGTATGAAGATATTTGATAGAATGAATAGAATGTCATTGGTTTAAGTTGAACTACTAATCCATTTTCAAGTGTTGAGAGTTGTGTTGAAGGGTTGTGCTTGGAAAAGTTGATGTTGTCTTTTAGATTTCAAATGCAATTGGTTTCATGTAATTTTGTTAAGTTTTGAGCAAGATATGATAAAAATACCATTGGCTGCCCTGAAAGTTTGTTTTTTCTAAAAGTTACAATTTGAAAATAGGCATGGTATGGCTCTGTACAGTCTGGTACGAACCTGCACATGATTGATAATGTTGATATTGTCTTTTACCTTTCAAAGACAGTTGGTTTCATGAAATTTCATTGGATTTTGATTAAGTTATGGTATTTTTCATGTTGACTGTCCTGACCCTAACTAGGATTTCCAGCGAGAGTAATAAATTCATAACCAGAGTTTCCACGGTTGAAAATTGATTAGGATCTTGTATGTTAGGTTGAAGCACTCCTTCCTTTGCATTATTATTGGTATTAGAGCCAAGATCATGCTAGGATAATCATGTAAATAGTAAAATTACTCTACAGCTGTTCATTTTATGTACTCTTTATGTATCTAATTTGCAGATTTATCCATGACACAAATGAGGACATCTCACAGTGACTATCCCTTGTGTAATTGCCACTTGAATGAGGTCAGTCACTGTAAAGACAACATGATAATGTACAAATACAATGAGTGTACATTATCATGTTGTCTTTACAGTGACTGCCCTCATGTTGTATATTCTTCTCTGTAGATGCTACTGTGTGCTAGGGAAATTCTTAGAATTGTTGGTATATTCTTAGAAATTGTTACACCTGGGATATTCTTCTCTGTAGATGCTACTGTGTGCCGTGGTCCAAACAAGCCCATAAATGTGGTTGAATAGCAATACATTCAAGTGGAAATTACAAATATTATAATGTATCTATCTAGTCCTCATGACTGCTCATGACAGTACAAGTGATATTTTTTTGGGGGTGGGGCAAGGTTCGAGACTTTCAACTGTATGAAGAATCCTTTCTACCTAATACAAAAATGCACCCCATAAAACATCTGATTGGTTTGAGTATCTTTGAACTATTTGAGTCTATTGACAACACTAGACCAGTGTCTATAGAATGACTAATTTCATGCAAGACAATGGCTCTATCTGACAGAGAGTCCATGCTAGGCTTCATGACTTGATGCATTTTACGTTGCCTTTGGGTGAAGATAGGGAACTGTAACTAGTATCAGTATTGAACATGCTTTTACTAGAACTGCTTGTGCTAATGAATCAGAGAAAAATTACCTTTGTCCTCGTTGAAATACATGTTGCATATATATATATATATATATATATATATATATATATATCTTGACACGTACATATGTGTTTCTCAATCATGAATTGGGTGTTTGCCTGTCAAGCATCAATTTGGTCTCTAGGAATTGTGCACTCTCTCTTACTTTTGAAAAAGCATTTGAGCACTGTGCTAACTAATGAAAACTCTTTGTTTTGAGGCCCATAAACTGATCTTTTTACAGAATCTTGACCATAAAAAAAGAGAGTGATGGAACTCAATCCTCTTTGAATGAGGTCCCACCTACTCTGCTTTTGGGTCACCGCACTATATAATGAAAGTGCTCATTATTGGCCACTTCCTTCATTGTTGTTTAGGATATGCTCAAGAGACCTACTGCCATTTTTTGGATACTATCCAAAACAACACCCAAATCAAGGGGAGCAGTATGCAGCACAAGGGGATGGGAATAATATGAAAAAGAGTGAATTTAGTACAATGAGGAGGACAACAGAGATTCCTTTAAAGGGTAAAACAACAAATATAAGATTTTATAATACCATTTCAAATATGATTTGTTTTATTACAAATTAGAAGTATCAGGCTTGTCATGTTCATCTTTTTCGTCATTTCCTACAAACTCCATTTGAAAAGGAACACACCCTTCCTCCATGAGATAACTTTTCCACCAATCCACTTCTGAAGCATTCACAAACCCTATCCACTTTTGGAGAAAGGATCACTAGTTTTACAATGTCTGACCCAGAAGAAAGAGCATAATTATTCTCATTTGCATAGCCCACTAGATAAGGAACACAAATTGTGGCTTCAACTAAACCATTATATATCTCTTTCGAAGAGCTATATAACAAGGGTGTTTAGGAATACATACAATATTGAATGCTTGGAGCAAGGAAAAAGATGAAATGGATACACTAGTGATAGATAACAAGGTGTTGACATTTTGGTTTGCCATGGGAGACAAAGTGAAAAGATGTATGGTATGTGAGGCAAATTCATCTTCTGCCACAAAGTCCCTATTTAATTCAAAACCAAATATAACACAAAAGCCATTCCTATTTTGTATAGTTTCTCCACACATATTTAGCATAGAAATTTCTAGTTTAATTCTAGAAATAGTTTGTAAAGTGTCTGGTTCATGTGTGTGAGCCTACTTCATGTGTGTGGATTATAAGCATGCGCTGTCAGAGTGTCTGAATATTGAGTGTCTTATTGCTATTGCTATTGTTTAATTTTGGGATTGTTGATATAGGTGCATTATTGAAATCGGTTTGATGGCTCTGATCAATGTGCCAAGTTGTCGATGTGGTGGTGGGCAGTGCCAGTTGAAGATTTCACGATCAGTGGAGAACCCTGGATGACAATATTGGTGTTGTCCAAACAAAAAAAAGGTTGCTAATGTGTATATATTTAATGTTTGTAATGTAACTACTATTTATTATATTTAATGTTTGTAATGTAAATAGTATTCAATACTAATGTAGATTGGGCATCGCAGGGCTATCATGATTGTGGGTACTTTAGATGGGTCGATGACAACCCATCTACATCTATTCGCCCATCTCCAGTTATCCACGATCCAGACATCCGCCCATCTCCACTCATCCACAATCTAGGATTTGAGTGCAATAGTTATCAAGCTAGGACAAACGAAATTAAATTTTCACACATCTACTTATATTGCTATAAAATAATGTGCTATAACCCTACAACAACTCAAGCAACTAAAAATAGGTCCAAAATCCAAGGTAATATAATTTGGTTGTGAGACACCTGCCTATAAATTTTAGACCTTATAAACTTTACAAAATATCCTTAAAGAGTGAAAATCTTAGTAGAAAATATTGCAAGGTTACATATAGAAATGTTCATAACACACTTACCTTTTACGAATCTAATATTGTGTCACTAAATAGGACTGTATACATAAGAGGCATTCAAGTTTTTATGAAATGAGATTTTCTTAGCCAACACAAACTTAGCTTAAGACAGATTCCTTCTATTACAAAGCATCTCTCTACTTCATACCTCCATATTCCTGCTAGCAATTTCGTCCATTTGTTGAAGATGTTGCTGCCTCCCGTGCTCATCTTCCTTGAATCAAAGATGAAGCTTGACCACTGAGCAAATACACCGATTCTGCAAATGCCTCAATTGTTTTTGAAATTCTAAAGCTTCAGCCCTATATGTTGTTGTTGCTTCCCTACCATGCAAGAAAAACAAGACAAAATAATTAATATGCATTAAGCTAGTGACACAGCTAAGTATGAAAAATGCTCCAAGTTATGATAAAATTGTGAAAATAATTTAAACTTCAAAATTCTACGTCTCTAACAAAGAGCCACAATGCAATGATGGTTGTATATAAATTTTCATGCAAACTAGTTCATTCAGAGTGGTAAAATATGATTGCATCCACATTAGTTAAACTACCTACAGTTTTTGAAATCTATGCTAGATCGATCATCTTGACTTTTTTGGAGAAATTTTTGCTTCAGTTCTGAAAATAACACTCAAATAACAAGTTCTGTACAAAATTTGAGACATTACTAATTGAGGACAATGTGTATTTTTATGGCACTGAAAGTTTGTGTCTTACAGGCAATGTGCAAGACTATTTATCAAAATGGTTTTATGAAAGCTCCAGGCTATATATGTTATAGTGGAGAAAGTTCAATATGTTCCAAACTTCCAACAAAATAATCAGATGCAATATTTCTTTAGTGTTAGTAATTTATAGTAGCTCCAATGGCATCCAAGACCTTAAAAAATAAAATAAATTTTTAAAATTAATATCACTAGAATACTTCCATTTTCACACACCAGCCTTTGCATTATTGCTTGTTTGTTTCAGGTATGCACCTTATTTTTATTGGCATATAGAAAGGCTAAAAAACCAACAAGGATGAAGTATCAAAGCCACAAACTCTAGCCACTGGAACTTCTAACTTCATCGTGACTACATATCAACTATCAGATACACCAATGACCCAATTATATTTAACATTTATGAAAATCAAATTAATTTGGAATTGAATACTAAGCACAATTCCATTAGGAACATGATAACATATTCTTAAGAAATAATGCTCTACAATAAAAGTGGCTATTTCTGCACCAAACACTCTAGTAATAGGGGTCTCATGACTAAACTGAACAAGAGAGCTTACATCTGAATGTGTGAAATATCTAGAGTTTCATGTGTGAAGTCTGATAGAAGCTCTTTATAATAGGAAAGAAAAAGGTAATAGCAATTAACCAATCAACAATACACAAAAATTAGAAAATAGCAATTATCAAATCATAAACTTATAAAGAAATCAAATGATCAGAAAGAATAGAGTGCTCTATTTATTATTGAAGGCTCTATTTCCTTTACGACTTGCATACCACAAAGAAATAATCTCAATATTAAAACCTTGGTGCCTAGAGATTGACGATGGTGAAAACTACATTTTACTGATTGTACCGTTAATTTTCTTTATTCGAATTAAGTCTAACGAGCTAAAGGAAGCTATTAGAGCATGAATCTATGTTTTAGTTACAATAATCCATGCAAGCAATTTATTATGCAAACAAAGTGACTAAAATAAGACTACTATTTGATTGGTCATTTCCATTTTTGTCAGTGGTTTTTCGATCTGGGTGAAAAAAGAAATTCCCATAATTAGTCTCTCATCCAAGGTGAGCGGTATACCTTGCCTAGAATAGTAGGGCATTTAGGTAAGGGAAACAATTGGATTTGGAAAAATTAGGTTTCTTAATGCATGGCGATCTCTCTCTGGTTAATGACCATCTATCTTTTGAATCAAGTTGATTAGGTTAATATCTAAATGCGCAAATAGTAGATATTCTAAGATGGTCCTGGATAGAATTAAATTTTTTTTTAATTTAATACATTGCTAATGAACCACATTAATGCTTTTTTCCTTCAACAAATGAGGACAGCCACTCTAAAGACAACATGATAATGTACACTCACTGTAAGGACAGTCACAAATGAGGACATCTCACAGTGATTGTCCCTTGTGTGATTGCCACTTGAATGTATTGCTATTCAGCCACATTAATGCTTTTCTTCTTCAAAAAATGAGGACAGTCACTCTAAAGACAACATGATAATGTACACTCACTGTAAGGACAGTCACAAATGAGGACATCTCACAGTGACTGTCCCTTGTGTGATTGCCACTTGAATGTATTGCTATTCAGCCACATTAATGCTTTTTTCCTTCAACAAATGAGGACAGTCACTCTAAAGACAACATGATAATGTACACTCACTGAAAGGATAGTCACAAATGAGGACATCTCACAGTGACTGTCCCTTGTGTGATTGCCACTTGAATGTATTGCTATTCAGCCACATTAATGCTTTTTTCCTTCAACAAATGAGGACAGTCACTCTAAAGACAACATGATAATGTACACTCATTGTAAGGATAGTCACAAATGAGGACATCTCACAGTGACTATCCCTTGTGTGATTGCCACTTGAATGTATTGCTATTCAGCCACATTAATGCTTTTCTTCTTCAACAAATGAGGATAGTCACTCTAAAGACAACATGATAATGTACACTCACTGTGAGTGTACATTATCATGTTGTCTTTAGAGTGACTATCCTCATTTGTTGAAGATGAAAAGAATTAATGTGGCTGAATAGCAATACATTCAAGTGGCAATCACACAAGGGATAGTCACTGTGAGATGTCCTCATTTGTGACTATCCTTACAGTGAGTGTACATTATCATGTTGTCTTTAGAGTGACTGTCCTCATTTTGTAAGTGTACATTATCATGTTGTCTTTATAGTGACTGTCCTCCTTCAAGTGGCAATTACACAAGGGACAGTCACTGTAAAGACAACATGATAATGTAGAGAAGCGTTGTCATTTGTATTTTCAACAGCGCCGAGAGAGGTTCCCTCCGTGAAATCACAGCTACAATTTCTGAGTACGTTGGGTTTATTTTTCTTTTGTCATTATTATGTAATCTGGTATTCAGCTGTTAGAGAGCTAAAATACCCAGAAATGAGGACATATCTGTGTTGAATTTATTGTTAGCGGCTTTGGTTATTTAGAATGCTTCCCCACAATACTTAATAGGATGCATTTGGTTTTCAAAGCTTTCACTGACTTGGATTCAAGATTCTGAGACTTTCACGTGCCTTGCTTCAGTTGTTTCCACAAACAAATCGTGTGCCTTTTGTATGCTTCCACATTTTATATACATGTCCATCAGGGTAGTCACCACCACTATATTTGACAAAAACCCATCTTCAATTACTTTTTGGTGAATTTCCCTACCCTATTCTATGACTGTACCTCTAGTTTTAATGTATAAAAATGACCCAAATTTCAAAGGAAGTATATGATAAATTCCACCTAACACTTCCTAATCCCTGGACAGTGTCTTCTTACACTTTGAAACAAACAATTCCAAAGGGAATTAGCCTCTAGGGCTCTGCAACACCCAAACCCACAATTCTTGGCTCTAAACCCTTCTTAACTAGGGCATTCTCAATCACTCGATTCTACACCCTTCAAATCCAAATTAGTGGATGATTCACCATCTCACAAACATTATACAATGTTCCACATTATAACAATCCACCCTTGCTTGGATAGATCACTCACTGCTATACATTAGCATTCAACTCAAGGTAATTTCCCACAGTTTATCCTGTGATCACACTGTTTTCCACAAAACTTTGCCTATGCAATGTCAGTACTTCATAATACAAGTTAGTTATTGTCATCCCATGAATATTAGGCCTTCTATGTTACAGCAAAATCAAAGTAAACTCATTCAAAATGGTTTAGAATGGATGAAAGAAATCCTTCTAACTCATGTATGTGTTAGTTCAAACAAATGAGGATAGTCACTCTAAAGACAACATGATAATGTACACTCACAGTAAGTGTACATTATCATGTTGTCTTTAGAGTGACTATGCTCATTTTTTGAAGAAGAAAAGCATTAATGTGGCTAAATAGCAATACATTCAAGTGGCAATTACACAAGGGACAGTCACTGTGAGATGTCCTCATTTGTGACTATCCTTACAGTGAGTGTACATTATCATGTTGTCTTTAGAGTGACTGTCCTCATTCTGTAAGTGTACATTATCATGTTGTCTTTACAGTGACTGCCCTCCTTCAAGTGGCAATTACACAAGGGACAGTCACTGTAAAGACAACATGATAATGTAGAGAAACATTGTCATTTGTATTTTCAACAGCGCCGAGAGAGATTCCCTCCGCGAAATCACAGCTACAATTTATGAGTACGTTGGGTTTATTTTTCTTTTGTCATTATTATGTAATCTGGTATTCAGCTGTTACATAGCTAAAATACCCAGAAATGAGGACATATCTGTGTTGAATTTATTTTTAGCGGCTTTGGTTATTTAGAAGTTTAATTTTATTTGTTCATCTTTCAAGCACAAACATTTTGTGGACCGTAACGTCTTCATTTTTTCGGGTATGCAATGAAACAGCCCTAACTTGCGACTACCTTCACAGTACTGCAAAACCGAAGAGGGAAAAGCAAGTTAGGATGGAAATAAACAAACTTAAAACTCAGACTTAAGAAAGATGAAGGCAATGCTTCAAAAGGCCGATGCCCTAAACATGGGAAAACACAATACCACCATTAAACGATGCCCTAGTCACCGTATCAATGCTGCCAGCTCCGTACCAGTATGCTGACTGCTCACTTTCATCCTGTGATAAAGGTAACTTCATTAATCATACTTGAAATGGCAGCATACGAACTAAAGCTGATGAACATTTATAAACTAAAAGTTTAAAACTACAGATTACAAATGTAGTAGTTTCATACAAAAAGAACTTGATGTCTGAAATTTACCATTAGAAGTATCCAAAGGAATACCACAGTACTGTTGAACTTGGAGAATCGGAGATGATCTACACAGCAAGGTTCAACAGCTGTAAGGACTGTTACACCATCTTTAGCATTTGAATACATTTTCTCCTTGGCTTCTGGTGGATCCTCAAAGACCCCCAATGATGTTTTCCCTACAATTATCAATTGTTTGTCAGTATGAGATATTAATAAATAAACATTAATCACAATATTAGGCAAATAATGTTCTTGATGTCTGAATCTAAATCACAGAAAGCTCTAATAAAGCAGTTCTCAGTTTCACATTAAACTAAGTTTCAATTTCAAATGGTTATAATAATTTTTGCAAGTTATAAGTAGTTGGTTACAGTATATGACATAAAAAGAAAAAAAATCATTTCTATTCTTTTCTTCTTTTTCTCTTTCAACGAAGCTTTTGCACCACACAAATGCATACCAAGAATTTCTCAGGAGGTTTCAAGACCATTGCATACCAAACTTCTTCTCTGTAGATGCTACTGTGTGTCATGGTCCAAACGGGCCCATAAATGTGGTTGAATAACAATACATTCAAGTGGAAATTACACAAGGGACAGTGACTGTGAGATGTCCTCATGTGTGACTGTCCTTGTCACAAATGAGGACATCTCACAATGACTATCCCTTGTGTAATTGCCACTTGAATGAGGACAGTCACTGTAAAGACAACATGATAATGTACACATACAATGAGTGTACATTATCATGTTGTCTTTACAGTGACTGCCCTCATGTTGTATATTATTCTCTGTAGATGCTACTGTGTGCCGTGGTCCAAACGGGCCCATAAATGTGGTTGAATAGCAATACATTCAAGTGGCAATTACATATATTATAATGTATCTGTCTAGTCCTCATGACTGCTCATAACAGTACAAGTGATATTTTTTTGGGAGTGGGGAAAGGTTCGAGACTTTCACCTGTATGAAGAATCCTTTCTACCTAACACAAAAATGCACCCCATAAAACATCTGATTGGTTTGAGTATCTTTGAACTATTTGGGTCTATTGACAACACTAGACCAGTGTATACAGAATGACTAATTTCATGCAAGACAATGTGATGCAGAGTGGTCAGCAAGAAACTTGGTCTTAAGCCCCAACCCACTTCAAGACACCAAAATGTTACACCTAAGCAATTTAGCCTCTGATTCTATCAGACCAGTTTAAAATCTCTGTACTAGAGGGACTTCAAAGGTTTCAAGATACTTCTAACACCTTATTGACTCAATCCCAACCAAGACCAAATTTCCTTTTAGGGACAAGTTCCCTGATTTTCTACCAAAAGAGACTTTATTGATCCTAGGCTTTTCCAACCCAATCAAACATTTGAAAACTCTTAAGATTCCCTAAAACATGCAGAATCATGCATTGGTTGTGTTCCAAACAACCCAAGACATCAAAATCACAAATAGACCTAGTGACTCTAGTAGGTCTCCAAAACCTGTTCTGCAGCAATAACTCTTCAATTTGACAAAGGACCTTATGAACTTATATGTTTTTTGAGTACCCTTTTTGATGTTCTAACAATTCTCCAACTCCCAGACCCTGACTCCACTCCAGCATATCAATGTCCTTATTGAGTCCGCAGACCTAATGCATGCCTTTGGGTGTGGGTTCCAAAACAAGGCATTGAAAATGGGTGCATGAAACCAAGATCAGAGTTTGAAGATGTCCACCATGCTCTAAAGATCTAGATTCAACAAGGTTTGAGGTCCTTTACTTGCCGCTACCCTCTAATCTTGCATAATCCATCAACTCCTAGTCAAGAACATTGAGATTCTTGACCTAGGGCTTGCTCTCGAAATTCTCTGGCTTAGTATCCTATTCCAAAGCTTTTAAAATATGAAAATAAACCCCCTTAACTTGCATTTTACAAAGAACAGAGGATATCCTATGGTTTATTTTCAAGTTAAGGCCATTTGAATGCAATAACCCAAAAAATGAGGGTTTGACAGAACAACAGATAAGAAAAAGGAATAACTTTGATATAAGGTGTCTTGAATCTACCAAATAAACTCTCAAAGCATAAGATATAAATACTCTAACTTCCACACTGGTCTGCCCTCCCTTTCACATCCGTACACTATACAGTGCTTGAAGGAAATGCACAGAAAAGGCTCTGAAATAGTGGCTCTATCTGACAGAGAGTCCATGCTAGGCTTCATGACTAACCTAGAGCACATTCCTTGTTATGGAGGAAGTTTGAATGGTGAAGAACTTATGGAATGGATAGAGGACCTAGATAACCATTTTGACTACAAGTATCTTATTAATAACCATTTTGACTACAAGTATCTTATGGATAGAGGACCTTGATAACCATTTTGACTCATTTAGTATCTTATTGAGCTTCACTTTGTTTTGAGAATATAGTTTAATATTCTCTACTAAATAGGGCCAACCACGTGAAGGTGGAAGCTCATTTGGCCCCACCCCCCTCCCCCTAACATCACTCTACATTCCCCATTAACATCTAACATTCATTCATTCTTTCAATTATTAATAAAATGTAACATTCAATCAATATCACATGATAACATTCATTAACACATTAGATTCGTTAACACGCAACATTCATCAATATGAAAATAAACACATAATTCATGAACATTCATTAGCACATAATTAAATTCATTGAGACATAAAATTCAGTCATTATCAATTAAGGTATTTAGATGACAATCATTTCTTTTTTCTCTTTCTAATTTTTTTTTCTATGTAAGCTCTAAGAGGAGCATCAGTATTATCATCAATACCCCCCTCATCAGTTGTTTTGTTCTCTGTTCTTGATGATCTCAAATTCCTATGCTGCTGCAAAGGGGGGTCCTCTACAATAACAAATAAAAGAGTTAAATTTAAAATATTTAATTATAATTGTTACAAGTATTTAATTATTTAAAGAACATAACTGTGGCGCTCTTTAATTACCTGATCTGGCCACATCATTTTGTCTAGACTCAACCACAACATGCTCATGAGCACCGACCCCTCGATCCTCTACAGTTGCTATACAAAATGTTACATTAATCCAAACACCAATTGTAATTACATATAAAATTTTTAATAGCAAATGTATACCTCCACCACTAGGATGCACATCATGCGAACCTTCATTATGCATAGATTGTGTAGAAGGATTGTCAGGCTGCATTCCAATATCCTACACATTGTTATCATTGCTTTCTTAAAACAGATATACTCACTTTATATTAGAACTTAACATCAAATAGACTAATTGGTAAAGTATTCAATTTGAAATAAATTTCATTTAGCTTATTTACCTGTGGCTCAGATGCATCATTATTTGAACCTTGCACACTGATTTCAGCTCGTAGCCATTCAGCCACGACTCTATAGCCTTGTTGGAAGCCAATTCTCTTGTCCTCTTCTATGAGGCATCTATTGAACTCTGACCCCTACATTTTTGCTTGGTATGGTGAATTTTACTTGCATTGTTTGATCAAAAAAAATTTCCTTGCAATATATAAAAAAATTGATACAAGTTATCATTTACTAATACTTACAACTCGTGCTTGAAGTTTGGAAAAACCACCAGAGCCGAGCTTGTGTGTCCCGTGCTTTTCTAATCTTGCCTTTGTTGCCTTTGATGTGTCAGGCAATCTATGAAAAGTTTGAAATATGTTAGAGACCAGTACAGGAAAAATTTAGAGGTTAATTAGTACATAATTACAGGAAAAATTTAGAGGTTAATTAGTACATAATTACATTCTCAAAAGTATCACATACCTTGCTCTACTCTCTACTGGTGTAATTCCTTTTTTCATGTCGGCTTTATACTTTCCATCCAAAATCAAAGCCTGCCACTCAGCCTCAAGAACACAGGGCGGACGCTCATGCCTAGGGTTAACCTCTAAATATTTCCTGTACTGGTCCCTAATATACTTCAAACATAAACCAGCTCTTTCAAGGAGCTTGTTTCTCTCGAATGCACGAGGTCCAAAAAGATGGGTCATACTATGTACAAGATCATCCTTCAACTTTTTATCTTGGTTATTCCACCTTTTAAGTAAAAAAAAACATGTTAGACTCATAAATGAAGAGAAGCTACCTTTAATATAGTTCAAGAAATTGATGAAAAGGAAAACTATTCTAGCAATGATATGAAATCAAAATAGTGGTTTGGGGTTTTAGTTAGGATATGATGTTCCACCATGTACGTAGGGTGGGCCCGAATATCTGCAAACACTCGTCACCAAGTTTTCACCAAAAAATATCATTCCCTACAAAATAATCATGGGATCATTAGTCGATGAAGAGTGATCAAAAACTAAATTACTATTATATCACTATAGAATAATAATAACTTTAAAGTACCTAGAACCTTGGCTACTTTTAAGGGAATGCCTTCATCGTCGCTGATGATCAATACACAATCCTTCATCGTTCCCGTACTAGGAACACGGGAACATCCAGGAAATGATGCTGCATCGGGACTTGTTGCATCTCCTATTGCAAAAAATGAAAACCATTATCAAATGCCTCCAAGAAATAATACTTCAAGGGAAATAAATTGGTGTAGAGCACCCATGGCACAAACACAATCAAGGGATCTACATCGTAAACACATAACACTTAAACACATAACAAAAGAGAGAAAAAGAGGGATTTGTGTACCAGTAGATGGTGCAACAGTTGGTGCATTTAGGCTGTGTGTTGTTGACATGGCAGTCGGCAAGACATTTGTGGCTGTCCTGGATGGAGGCGGCGTTGTCATATCATCATGGAAAGGAGCTGAAGAATAAAATTGTTAGAGCATGCATAAATATAGAACGCGTGGACTAGCATGGACAAGATTGTTAGAGCATTAAAAAAAAAGATTGTTCGAGCATGTATTGTCAATGATTATGATCATTCCTATATATATTCAGTGGAAAACACAAGTGGGGAATGGAACATGTGATCTACCTGAACCACTTGCAGTACCGGCCTCATCATGGGAATGGGGTTCAAAATTACGCAAATAACTCTGTAAAGACAATGCATCCATATTTTAATTAATGTCATAAAAGAGCATAACATAAAAACCATTATTGAACTCTTGTAATAATTAAAAATTTCATTAATACTTACTTTAAAGTTTTCAGAAGTGCGCAACAACTCAGCTGCCCTGTCTTTTATTTCTTGAGTCTGAGGATGTATGGATACCAAACGTAGAAGTTCTTTCCCAATTTTCTTTAGCAGCTTTTTAATGGAACCGATCGGGTCATCGGTCTCTGCTAAATCAATAAAAAAAGGGTCCACAAGGGGGGACTCCTGAGGGACTGTAGGTTGCTTTCCCTCTCTCCGATCACCGGCCCTCTGTGACAACAATAGTATTAGTATTATCAAAATTACTCCAAAACAATGAAGAAAATAACATTAAAAAAAATAACATTTTGCTTCTATCTAGTTTGCACAATTACAATGAGTTTTACTTGCTCATGTGTAGATGAGCTAGGAATATCGTCACCATCACCTTCGGGCGGTTGCTCCACATTGTGCCCCTGTGTCAAAGATCAAGTATAAAAATGTTAGCCAAAAATTTAATAACTAAATGGTATGTTGGAGTCATTGATTAGAAGTTGGTTTAATAGTATGTACCACCCCCATGATAGTAGCCTCGTTTGTATCTATGCGGTTCAAATTGTAATCAATAAGTAGCTCTTCCCCTGCACGTATTGATTTTATCGCACAGATGAATACACGATTTCCCTCGCGTGCCTCAAATATGCAATTGGGTTGCTTTATAGTTGACCCAGGTCGTGTACTATTTATAAAACTTGCAATATTCCCTTTTTCTTTTGGCCTTCCATCAATGTATATAGCCACACTTTTACTTTGATTATTGTCTTGCTGTTGTATATAATTTGCCGAGAGTGCATACCTACACATACTTTTTTTTTATTGAACACTATGCATCCAACTTTTGTAATCGTAACATGGTCCAACATACTCCATCAATTCAAAAACTTTGTTGTAAGACACCTTTATGCCATCCATAGAAAATAGGCCCAAACCATGTAATGATGATGGTGCTATGCGATATATCCTCTCATTAACACAAAAATCAGTGTTTATTGGAGGAAGTTCCTTGGGTACCCAATGTTTCTGTAAATGTTGGTACCTCAAGGGCACCTCGATGTCGCCTTTCATCTCATCATCATAAGAACATGACCCCCCTTGAGCAAGGAAAAATTTCATGTGTTTATTGAATTTCCTTCTAGTCCTTTGACCTCTAGTTAATCTCCCTATTCTAGATAAACTGCATGTCTCACTTTCCTCTTCTATTCCTATATTTCCCTCACTCGAGGAAGACACTTCTGACAAATACCTATTTGCTGGTACCTACAAATGGGAGAGATCTTAGAAGACATCAATCTTACTATTGATAAGTGTATTAAATAGACTTTCTATAAGGTGTATTGACTTATACCTGTCGATCCATGAGACTGTGCGGGATGCTCTTGAAAGGGGTTCAATTTCCTGCAAATGTAATTCAATTATCGTGAGCATAATCACATCATAATCATAATCACATCCATCATAAGCATCACATAAAAATTAAAAACATTAAAACGTACACATTATAACACTTAAATCAGGCTCACATTATAAGCCTGCTAGGGAAGTAGGCCTACTGAAGGGCTAAAACTGGGTTTTTGTATCAGCTGATGAGTTAAGGGCTTAGTAACCTTGGGGAAATGCTATTTGAAATTGTTTGATGTGTGTGGTGGAGGTGGAGGAAACACCTAGTTAAGGTGAAGTCAAGTTTGGAGCCTATTGAGGCATTGTGAGCATTTGATAGTTTGTTGATTAGATTGCTTGGATGAATCCATTGGATGGATTGAGGGACATTGGGATTATTCCAAAGATGTAGAACACTAAGGTGGCATAAGGATTTGGTGTGCACTCTGATAGGTTATGGAGTTGGCTTGGATCAAGGAGAGTGATCTTATGAAGATGCTTGGTTGGTGTTGTGAGAACACTTACAAATGCTTTTGACCTGAAAGAAAATAAGGCTCAATACATTCATGCATCAATATGTGTTTTAAATAGTTTTATTTAATTAATTTAGATTAATAGTTAATTTAGATTAGCAGTATTCTATTTGTAGTTGAAACTTGTAGCTTTTAAATAGATAATGAATAAACTATGTAACCATTTAAGACAAATATATTTCTATCAAGAAATGAATATTAAATACATTAAGGATTGATGGCATACCTTTAAATTTCATCATCATCATCATCCTCATCATCATCATCATCATCATCATCATCATCATCATCATCCTCGTCATCGTCGTCATCATCGTCGTCGTCATCGTCGTCGTTGTCGTCATCATCAACATCATCATCATCAACATCAACATCATCTTCATCATCATCATCAGTAGCAGCATCATCGTCATCATCTTCTTCTTCTTCTTCATGAAAATTTGTCTCAGGAACATCATCCAATAATTGTCGATCGTGATCATCATCTACATCATCTTCTACTTCTTCGGTATCTTCTTCTTCCATCGCATTATACTTTATCGGCCTTCCTCTCGGTTCAGGTCTAACAACAAATGACCAACCCGGTTTATGTGAAACCTCTGAGTAAAATACCTACTCACATTGGCTTGGAAGAACATAGGGCTCATCCCCAACTGGCTCAAACGACCTTGTATTAACCATTGTAAATCCATTATCATGTTCAATAACAGTTCTATTAGGATTATTTGGATTAAGTCGTAGCCTGTACCATTTGACAACGAAGAGTACTAATTTGAAGGAACTAAAGTTGCACTCAAGTATATCATCCAAAATGCCATAGTATTGATTTTTAGACTCTTGAGGATCTAAGTCATTTCTAGATGAAATATTAGTCACTTGAAAGACTGCAGTTATTCCAGAATCACAAGTTTTCTTCGTGTCATCCAACACTTTGATGTGAAATTTTTGACCATTACAGAACATACCCTTGTGGTGTTTAACCTACAATAATATGTGAAACATGTCAAAATTATTATATCGTGAGTTGATAAACATACAGGTGATTAATAATTTTGTACGTACCTGGAAATCTTTAAACCATATGCTAAATCTATTTCCCTTTGCGTAACATTAGAATCTCCATTACGATGAGCTTCTTTAACCAATGAAGATACACCTTCCCATGTTAATGTGTGACCAGAATGTTGACATCGTTCAATCCATACCGTCATCCAATCAAGATTGTTTGCAATATACAAATGTAGTGCATCCCACTCTCGAGCAACTGTACAAAAAAAAAATAGACGACTTACAACCGATTTATTTTGAAGATTAAGAAATAATTTATTACAATAACATCTTATAATTTATTACCTGTCACTTTCCTCAATCTACCTTTCCCCATCAAGTACTCCCCTTTGAATTTTTTAAAAGGGTTGAGATCCCAAATGCGATCTACATGGATATTTGAAGCAAACTTAGGAAGATATTCAGTAATGTACACCATAGTCTAGTATACCATGTATCCCTCTACCATAAAACCTTCAGGATGTGCTCTTTGTCAAACCAAAGCCTTCAAAGATTTCAAGTGCCTCTCAACCATCCACATTGACCTAGTGTGTGCAGGTCCACACAATTCAATCTCCTCAACTTGGTGTATGAGGTAGTGTTCTTGTGCATTGAAAAAAGTTGGAGGTAGACACTTTTGCATTTCACACAGTAAATGAGGAATTCTTCTCTTCCAATAGTTTATATCTTCTTTATGGATTTCTTTAGATGACAACCACCTACATTAAGAGATTCAAGTCACAAAAAATATATAAATACGAGACTTTACAAAATAATATACAATAGATTACATAGGAGGAAAAACAAATCGCGAATATAATAAATATATACAACAAATTGAATAGATATTACTGCTTACCTCATGTATTTTCCAAGATCATATATCACTTGTTTGATGTTATTGTTGAAGTGCTCTGGGAGAGATAGAGGTAGCACGTACTGCAGTAATTATAAACCAATCATTTCATTATTTTCTAACATAACATAATGAATAGTACACGTAGTTTATGAATATATTGTAAATACAGAAGAAGATAACTTACCTTGATGAAAGTATGCCAATCATGCATTTTGAGCCCTGGCCCAAATTCACTTTTCTTTGATATGAGATTGCTTATGTTCGCAGCAAATCCTGTGGGAAATCAAATTTTTTGTATGACTTCTTTTATGGCATCACTTTGCTGCTCCGTTAATAACCAAGGAAGGGCACTTATATTAATCTAATCTCTATTGCTATTTGAGTGAATGAAATTCTTCAGTGCATGATTGGATTCATGAATGTCATTACAAATTTTGACAATTTTTTCTTTGTCACGCCTTCCATCCAGTATTTTCCACAATGTCTCTGTTATATTCTTTCCAATATGCATAGGATCAAACAAATGCACAATTTGTAGGTCCTCGTAGTAGGGAAACCTACTAAATTGTCTGGGATAGCTTTTTAGTCCCTTTGGAAGGTTGTCAGTAGTGCCTTGACGACCTTCACGATCATCAATTACATAATTAGTAAACAAAAATCACAATAGAAATATATAAATTACAAACATAAACCATTAGGTGGAATGACATTACCTCGACGATTAATTCTATTATATTCCAACTTCCATAGGCGAGGTGTCATTCTTCGTGGCTTTGATGTAGTCTCTTCTTTCCCATTGAAAAGATGTTTTTCCATACTTCGATACTTATGATTCCTGTGGAGGAAGTGTCTGTACTCATCAAACACCTGCTTTCCTAAACTTTTTGAATGACGAGATTTCATCTTTGGACCACAAACTGGACATGCAAATTTTCCCTTTGTTTGAAGACCTACAAGATAATGATATAATTGGATTATTAAATATGTTGATTTTTATAATTAGAATTATCATGCGCAACTTGAATTCACTATAACATACCACAAAAATGTGTTAGCCCTGGGGCATCATGTATTGTCCATACAAGTATTGCATGGAATTGAAATTGTCTTTGTCCTATTGGTCTAGACACGTCATACATAGTGACACCGTTCCATAACTCCACCAACTCGTCAATAAGAGGCTCAATATATACATTCATATCTTTAACTTGATATTTACCTACTTGAATGAACAGTAACATTACATAATTATTGTGACCATTTTACTGTAAGATTTGTAAGTACATGTAAATTAATAACTATCAAATGATAAAATACCTGGAACAATCATTGCCAACATAATGTGCTCCCTCTTTATTGACATCCACGGAGGAATGTTATTGTTGATAAAAAAAATAGGCCACACCGAGCAAACAGATCTCATCTCTCCAAATGGATTGACACCATCCGCTGCCAATGAAAGCCTGAGATTACGAGGTTCTTCTTTGAAGTGTTGCCACTTTTCCTCTATGTGCATAAATGCCGAACCATCCGCAGGGATTCGAATAATGTCATCTCGACTTCTATTGCGTGCATGGTAATCCATAAATTGTGCCAAGCTAGTACACCTGAATAATTGTCGCATCTATGGAATAATGAGGATGTAACGAAGAACCTTGTGAGGCACCTTTTTTGTTATTCGATTTGTTCGATATCTACTCGTATGACATACAGGGCATTGTGTTGCAAATTCATGTTCTTTATAATATATAATATGATCATTGGGACAAGCATGTATTGCTTGATACTCCATTCCAATATCTTTCATAATAGCAGATAATTCTCGATATGAGCAAGGTAGAATATTAGATGGTGGTAACAAAAACTCACCTATCAATCTACAGCAAAAAATATAAGTTGTTAATATAAACAATATTAGTGGTACATTATTCACCCTTTGTTAACTATAAAGACATATATGACATACCTTAACATACGTGACATTGTTATGTTGGATAAACCATTCATAACCTTCAAGTTCAACAACAACAATACAGCAGAGAGAAGAGTTATTTGGGAGTCTTTGTATAGGGGCTCGTATGCCTTCTCAAGTAGAGGTACATCGAGGCTATCATCATCATCATGATCAGATCCGCTTGGACTAAATGTGTCATGGATCAATGTATTTATACCATCATCTTCAATTGTGTTTTCTGGCGCATGATCATCATCTTCCATGGGATCATTATCTTCACCTTGGATATTTGCACCCCCATGTTCCTCCATATCATGTACTTCCTTGGGGAGATCAACCTATATAAAATTGATTAACATAAATAAACCATGATCTTCAACTCATCATCAAGTGATTTCATATGTATATAAATTGTTAAAATGATATAATGAACAACTTACCAGTGGATGATAGTCATGCCCCCCTTCAATGTGACCATTCTCCCTACAATGTCTCTTAACTGTTTTGATTAGCAGTCTTCTACGGTTTAAGCCCTTACAAATTTTGCAGGGACAATAACATTTTCCATCACCTTTTCTTTTCAAGTTAGACCATAATCTAGCGATTGTCTCCCTATTTTGTTCTTCACTTATATTATCTGACATGATCATTCTTCGCAGGAAGCAAAAATTGGGCTATGAAAACTTCGGTCTACAACTTTCAGTGACTAAGCAAAATTGTCAAAAGTACACAAATCTTCTTAGACCTAGTTAAATCCTTTAATATTTTAAAAGTCTAGTTAAAATATACATTAGATTAAAAAATATACAATTTTCATACCTGAGCGCGCGGCTACGACTAGTGCAATGGTCTTCTTGCTTAGCTCTAGAAGCTCTCTAGCAATCAAAACATATAAGCTACAAGGCCTAACAGCAATTTCAAAACATATAAGCTACAAGGCAAGACATATTACATGACATGGCAAAAGGATTAAAATATACATTAGATTAAAATATATACAATTTTCAAACCTGAGCGCGCGGCTATAACTCGTGCAATGGTCTTCTTGCTTAGCTCTAGAAGCTCTCCAGCAATCAAAACATATAAGCTATTAGAATTCATTAACTTTCTGTAATTGGAAAACTCTATTTGATATTAGACCGTAAACTACTACTATTCTCTCCATAAGAACTAAGTACAAAATTCTTTCAAGTTCACATCCATGATTCCCTTTAGATTAAAATATACAACAAAAATAAGCTAAAAGTCTAGTTAAAATATACATTAGATAAAAAAATATACAATTTTCAAACCTGAGCGCGTGGCTATAACTCGTGCAATGGTCTTCTTACTTAGCTTTAGAAGCTCTCCAGCAATCAAAACATATAAGCTACAAGGCCTAATAGCAATTTCAAAACAAGGGTCATCAAAAGAACCAAAAACAATGTGTGCAAACAATACCTTGTGAAGTGGTATAGACAATTAGAAGATGCTACTATGTGCTAGGGAACTTCTTAGAACTGTTGGTATATTCTTACAACTTGTTACACCTGGGATATTCTTCTCTGTAGATGCTACTGTGTGCCATGGTCCAAACGGGCCCATAAATGTGGTTGAATAGCAATACATTCAAGTGGCAATTACACAAGGGACAGTCACTGTGAGATATCCTCATGTGTGACTGTCCTTGTCACAAATGAGGACATCTCACAGTGATTGTCCCTTGTGTAATTGCCACTTGAATGAGGTCAGTCACTGTAAAGACAACATGATAATGTACACATACAATGAGTGTACATTATCATGTTGTCTTTACAGTGGCTGCCCTCATGTTGTATATTCTTCTCTGTAGATGCTACTACGTGCTAGGGAACTTCTTAGAACTATTGGTATATTCTTACAACTTGTTACACCTGGGATATTCTTCTTTGTAGATGCTACTGTGTGTCATGGTCCAAACGGGCCCATAAATGTGGTTGAATAGCAATACATTCAAGTGGCAATTACACAAGGGACAGTCACTGTGAGATCTCCTCATGTGTGACTGTCCTTGTCACAAATGAGGACATCTCACAGTGACTGCCCCTTGTGTAATTGCCACTTGAATGAGGAACAAGGAGGAAGTGATACAATAATAGGGGGGTGATCATTTTAAAATGTGTTGGACAACAAAAAATGCTATGCACGGGGTAAAACATGGGCTCAAACCTTAAGAAAACTAGAGACTAACAACAAAGAAAATGTACCTCATGATACTTATTGAGCTTAAAGCATAAATAACCTACTATGTACAAGAAGGAAGGATAAAATATTAATAGAAATGTTTAAGATGGATCCTATTTATCAATATCTCAAAAGGATTACCTTCCATGTTTTCCAACTCAAAAACATAATTTTCTTTGTAGCGAGAAATATAAAAAGGACCCTCCCATAAGGCATCAAACTTTGTATGTTGACTTGGATTGGCTGCTCTTTCATTGTACTTCAAAATCATATCATTTTTCTTAAGAGGGGGATTGCATACCTCTTGTCAAACCCACATTATACTATTCTTTGGTGATGTGTCAAGGCATTATAAGCATTCTCATAAGCTTCTTGTAGATTCAACAATTTTACTAATATGACATTCATCGCACCATCTTCCTCTACTTCAATTAATGTTAGAAGTTGTAGAGCTAGGATTTCCATTGATATAGGAAGAACAACTTCTATTCCATTGGCGAACTGGTGCCGGAGCACCTCACACAACCAATTTGGAGACGGAGATTATACAGACTTTCAGGACAAATCAGAGGGATGGAATACATAAACAGGGTCAACAGGTCAATTGGAGGATCTTAGCACCTTTAATGTTATTAAAATAATGCAATACTTCAATGAGTTTGTAATGATGTCCTTATTAGGACTAAAAGCTTGTTTACAATGGACTGAGATTGTCCAAAGTTCAATAATGTTCTAAGAATCTAGAATAGGCTAGTGTGGAAGTTTAAGTCTTTTGGAAAGTTTAATAATCATAAGAGATCAAAGTTAGTGAGTTTAGTGGTCTTTGGATTAAAATAATTCAATTAATTATAAGTTGGAATTTTTGAATTTTCAAAATCCAACGGTTAGCTAACAATGGAGGGAGTTAGTATTTAGGATTTAGTTAGGCTCAAACTAATCTCCAACCGATGAAAATTGGTTGGATTAGTTTTTGAGAAGTTATAAAGAATCTTATATATATCTCTGTTACGACAAAGAAGGGAGATATATACGGACTGCAACAGTAAGAAATATAAAACTCTTAGTTTTTGCAACTCCATTTATCTTGGAAGTCTTAGTTTTTTTGAACTAACACATACATGAGTTAGAAGGATTTCTTTCATCCATTCTAAACCGTTTTGAATGAGTTTACTTTGAATTTGCTGTTGCGCGGGTGTATGGACTGGTGAAGGAAACAACGAGCAATAAACTTTAATTTCTGCAAGTTCCTTGATCTTTTAAGTCTCAAATCATTTGGTTTGATTATTCAATTATTCTTGTTATTGAATGAGTTTACTATTATATTGAGACTGCTGTCGTGCCAGTCACTGCTGAAACAGTCATTCTTTTGTCTAGACTTGTCATTGCAGTAGAGTTTTAGAGATAATGAAGATCATCCCATGAACATAGAAGGCCTAATATTCATGGGATGACAATAACTAACTTGTATTATGAAGTACTGACATTTCATATGCAAAGTTTTGTGGAAAACAATGTGATCACAGGATAAACTATGGGAAATTACCGTGAGTTGAATGCTAATGTATAGCAGTGAGTGATCTATCCAAGCAAGAGTGGATTGTTATAGTTTGGTTTTATACCTCCCAATTGCATTTGTTTAAAAATCATTGGAGGTTTTTAAACAAATGCAATTGGGAGGTATAAAACCAAACTCAACCACTTTTGCCAGCATTCTCAAGCATATGCCAAAATGGGATCTTTAGAATAGGGTAGGGAAATTCACCAAAAAGTAATTGAAGATGGGTTTTTGTCAAATATAGTGGTGGTGACTACCCTGATGGACATGTATATAAAATGTGGAAGCATACAAAAGGCACGTGATTTATTTGCGGAAACAACTGAAGCAAGGCACGTGAAAGTCTCAGAATCTTGAATCCAAGTTAGTGAAAGCTTTGAAAACCAAATGCATCCTATTAAGTATTGTGGGGAAGCATTCTAAATAACCAAAGCTGCTAACAATAAATTCAACACAGATATGTCCTCATTTCTGGGTATTTTAGCTCTCTAACAGCTGAATACCAGATTAAATAATAATGAAAAAAGAAAAATAAACCCAACGTACTCAGAAATTGTAGTTGTGATTTTGCGGAGGGAATCTCTCTCGGCGCTGTTGAAAACACAAATGACAACCCGCTTGATTTCACAGAGGGAATCTCTCTCGGTGCTGTTCAAAACACAAATGACAACCCGCTTTGTTCAAAACACAAATGATAACCCACTTGATTTCGCGGAGGGAATCTCTCTCGGCACTGTTGAAAACACAAATGACAACGTTCCTCTACATTATCATGTTGTCTTTACAGTGACTGTCCCTTGTGTAATTGCCACTTGAAGGAGGACAGTCACTGTAAAGACAACATGATAATGTACACTTACAGAATGAGGACAGTCACTCTAAAGACAACATGATAATGTACACTCATTGTAAGGACAGTCACAAATGAGGACATCTCACAATGACTGTCCCTTGTGTAATTGCCACTTGAATGTATTGCTATTCAGCCACATTAATGCTTTTCTTCTTCAACAAATGAGGATAGTCACTCTAAAGACAACATGATAATTTACACTTACTGTGAGTGTACATTATCATGTTGTCTTTAGAGTGACTATCCTCATTTGTTTGAACTAACACATACATGAGTTAGAAGGATTTCTTTCATCCATTCTAAACTGTTTTGAATGAGTTTACTTTGATTTTTCTGTAACATAGAAGGCCTAATATTCATGGGATGACAATAACTAACTTGTATTATGAAGTACTAACATTGCATAGGAAAAGTTTTGTGGAAAACAGTGTGATCACAGGATAAACTGTGGGAAATTACCTTGAGTTGAATGCTAATGTATAGCAGTGAGTGATCTATCCAAGCAAGGGTGGATTGTTATAATGTGGAACATTGTATAATGTTTGTGAGATGGTGAATCATCCACTAATTTGGATTTGAAGGGTGTAGAATCGGGTGATTGAGAATGCCCTAGTTAAGAAGGGTTTAGAGCCAAGAATTGTGGGTTTGGGTGTTGCAGAGCCCTAGAGGCTAATTCCCTTTGGAATTGTTTGTTTCAAAGTGTAAGAAGACACTGTCCAGGGATTAGGAAGTGTTAGGTGGAATTTATCATATACTTCCTTTGAAATTTGGGTCATTTTTATACATTAAAACCAGAGGTACAGTCATAGAACAGGGTAGGGAAATTCACCAAAAAGTAATTGAAGATGGGTTTTTGTCAAATATAGTGGTGGTGACTACCCTGATGGACATGTATATAAAATGTGGAAGCATACAAAAGGCACGCAATTTGTTTGCGGAAACAACTGAAGCAAGGCACGTGAAAGTCTCAGAATCTTGAATCCAAGTCAGTGAAAGCTTTGAAAACCAAATGCATCCTATTAAGTATTGTGGGGAAGCATTCTAAATAACCAAAGCCGCTAACAATAAATTCAACACAGATATGTCCTCATTTCTAGGTATTTTAGCTCTCTAACAGCTGAATACCAGATTAAATAATAATGACAAAAGAAAAATAAACCCAACGTACTCAGAAATTGTAGCTGTGATTTTGCGGAGGGAATCTCTCTCGGCGCTGTTGAAAACACAAATGACAACCCGCTTGATTTCACGGAGGGAATCTCTCTCGGTGCTGTTCAAAACACAAATGACAACCCGCTTTGTTCAAAACACAAATGATAACCCGCTTGATTTCACGGAGGGAATCTCTCTCAGCGCTGTTGAAAACACAAATGACAACGTTCCTTTTTTTTTGCACTTATATCCCGACAACGTTGCAATTGTGATGGTATCGGGCTATATTTGAAAAAAAAAAGCCAAAACCGCTTAACATTTCCCTGTCGTCACAAATTGCCATCGCAATTTCACCCCAAATGTATTAGTGCCAAATCTTTCTGTCAATACCATTGTCAACCTGGTCATGATACTGAAAAATGTTACCAGTAGAAAATTATTATTTAAGACCTTCTTGATTCCAATGCTATATTTGTGGAAGGTGACAATAACAATGGAAATAAATCTATTGCACCTCCTAACCAAAACATGCAAATCTATACCAACCCTTTTCCATCACATTCAACTAATACCATTGATCAACCTTCTTCTTCTTCTTCATCTCCTTGCATTGACTACAATGACAAAATTGATGAAGTTAACCATGTTTTCAACCAAGGTGAGCAAGGTAAACCTAAGCCTAAACCTCCATCCAATATTTTCATGAACTTTGACCCTACTAAGACAATTAAAGCACCTGATGGTCCCCTCTACATTATCACAAAGATTTCTAGCCTTCCTTCCCGTGGTGTGCTTATTGATCCTACTTGCATGGTGAATGTGATAACTGAAGAAAATATTTAGAATAGATGATTGCAACATGAATTCTATGATAAAAAGGATGTTATGATTCAAACTTTTAATGGTTTCCTTTATCCTTCCCATGTTTCCATTTCATTTCCCATTGAGGTTGGTGGTAAAACTATACATGTTACCTTCACTATCATCCCAACTTCTGATCAATGTCAAGTCAAACTTGGTCTTCCATGCCTTACCTCCATGAAATTTATTGCTTCTTATATCCATACATATCTTAAATTTCCTCATAATGGAGAAATAATGATTTTTAACCATAGTCTTTATCATCCTTTAGTTCCTTGAGACTCAGTTGACCTTGATTTATTTTGGCCTTCTATGTATCAACCAAGTCAAACCCATCTTGACCATCTCTTTAGATAATTCCAAGCCTATAAGGTCCAAAATATTTATGAGCTTAGAAAACCTAAGGATGTTCCATCTCTTTTCCTTTTATGTTGACTTCTTCCTACACCATCTACACCTCCTATATATGCTTATGTTTTACCTCCTATAACTTGTACACATTCTCCTCCAGTCATCTGTCAACCTAGTGTGGTTCCTTATGTTCTTCCTCCTAGATAATAAAAGGAAGCAATGTTGATTGATCCTATCCCAAACCAAATTTCTAGAAAAGCCAAACACAAGCATCATGATTGTGACTATTTTCACAAGTGTCATGTTAAAGCTCATAAACATGCTTCTCAAAATATTGCTTCACCTCATATGCCTACTCATGCTTCACTTCCCTTTGACCAACCCATGCTTGAGCCAACAGAGGAAGTGAATTTAAACAAGATCAAACTGAAAAATCATGAAAATTCTATTTGTATCTTAGATTCTATTACAATTAACTTGGATGAAGAAGATACTCTTTATGATGATGTTCTCGATGCTAACATTGATATTCATGCTAGTAATTTTGATGACTATGATACTATTGATATTGATGATGATTTGCTAGCTATGCTTTCATAATAGTTATCTATCACTCCTAGTGACAAACAAAATGACCTATCTTCACAACATGGTCCTTGTTTGGAATTGGCTATTGTTCCATCTATCATGCTTGATGTTGCTCCTCTTGAAATTTTTGCACCTTCTTTAAAAGACCCTTGTTTCTCTATTGGCTCAAGGTGAAAAAGGAATAATAATGTTGTAAACACTCTGCTATTTGTATATCTCTTCTTCTATATGTTGTTACATGTTATGTTGTGCATGTTCCACTATTTGTAAATGTGCCTTTGTGTTTTCTGAATGGGATGATGCAAAATGGTATCTACCTATTATTTTTGGTCTCCATGATGTTGGACCAAAAAGATTATTCTGTGTAACTCTTACATTATTTTCTTACATTGTACTTGCAGTTCTACTACCTTTGGGTGATGATGACATTTCATTTTTTTATACTATTTCACATATTATCATACGATCATACTAACCCCATATTTGGTATATCACTTCATTCTCTTTTTTTTCATGTGCTCATTACCTTTATTTGTCCTTTATTAGAGGAATTTCATAGTGGAAATATTTCTTGTAGATGCATGTACACTCTGTTAAAGCCATTTCTCCCATTAAATTATTTGCAATAGCTTTAACATGGGGGCATACACTCCTCTCTATGTTTCACATTTTGTACACACACACACATACTGATTCAATGCTACTTTGCATTTGGTCCTTCACTAATTGGCTTTTGGATCCCTTATTGGATATACTTTCCTTAAGGATAGATCCTCTTTCTCTTTTCGATCCCTAAGGAAGATTTTTTTCTTTTTTGAATCCCTTATTAGATATACTGTCCTTAAGGATAGATCCTTGATGGATTGAACTATCATAACAAACAATGCTAGAAATTTCAATGCCATCTTTTATGGTACTTTATTTGTGTAGTTCATAGTAAGACCAATTCTCTCTCTCTCTCTCATCTTGGTTTTGAAATTGATGAGGACTTAAGTCACTTGGGGGATTGATGTTTCTTTATCTCCTTGACCATGATGAGATCATACTATACATTGTATTTACTTTATTGTGGGCATGAGTTTTTCTCATACTCCAGATAAAGTGGGGGCTACATGTACTATCCTTAAAAGTTAGCACCCATAATTGTAATCTCTAGGACCTTTTAGACCCTATTTTAGTGATTTCTAGGTTTGAATGTCCTTTATGCTTGATTCTCAAAACATTCATTTTCTTCCTCCACAACTTATCACACTTCCCTAAACTCAGGAATACTTCAAAAAAATTGTTTAGAAAAGTCCATCTAGGTTAGCCTTGTCCTAAACAAGGCCATCCAGGTCAACCTTGTCCTAGGGCTTTGCAACTTAGTGAGCTCTAGGCCCGATGTAAGACTGTTTCTTCCAGATCTTTACTTGAGGTTGGCCTGATAATATTGAGTTCTAAAATGAGTATAAAAGGGAATCATGACCTCTCATATTCAAGATACATTAAAGAAAAGGCAGTATTCTCTCATTGATGCAATTTTATCTCCCATGATGGACAACTAGAGGAATTATCAAGAAAGAAAGAAGATCAAAACATCCACTCTTCTTTCCACTCCTTCTCCATTGAGGATATCAAGCATATCAAAATAATTTATCTATGATTGGTGATTATAGTTCTAGGAATTTGTGAAGAAATCCTTGATTATAAATTTATTTTAAGAACTATATACAAGAATCCTCGTGGGTTTATCAAATCCTAACATCCATCAATGAGGGTTCTCTTGCAAGGTGAATACATACATTTATCTTGTTCACATTACTTTCCTTATACAATTTTAATTTTGTTTCAAGGTTTATTCCTATACAAGGGCTTGACCAAGGCAAGCCCCTTTCCATAACCTTTTCCTCCTTTTCTCTCTATGTAGGTGCATTTTTAGGAGTTTCAAAGTTGGATTCAGGAATATTAGGACCAGATACAAGATCTCTACAGGTTTCACTAGATTTGGAGTTCAAAGGACAAGGATGCAGATTTTACCCTCATTCTTGACAAGGATTTCTAGGTTGTTCTTGTCCTTTGGGTTTGATATTTTCATAGAGTGCAATTATGGGTGCCAAAATCCTAGATCTATAACCTTACCCAATTCTGACACCTTTGCGATAGTCAAAATCTGATTTGAAGGCTTCTTTCTCTCCTCTTTATTCAAAGTAAGTCCATTTCTCCATTTTTCTCCTTGCACATACTTTCATAGAACATATTTAATTTTCTTTAATCATTTATCACATTTACTTATCAGTTTTACATACCAAGGAATCCAAAACCCTACATGGTGTAGATCACAAATTGGAATCCTTACTCTTTTGGTTGTGATAATAGGATTCTATTGTTGGAGGGTTTTTATTATAATGTATGAAGGATTTGGTGATCTGTAAGTGGCCACCATTTTCTATTGTACATTTACAAGAAAAAAGGATAGTATGGTTCAATATAATAGTTTTGTCTTATTGTTTTTTCAAATGTGAGTAGTGACATTCTTAAGTGGCTTTTACAAAAAGAAAATTAAACAACATTATAGATTGAAGCATACCATTCAAGGGAGGAATACCTTTCTAACCAACTAGTTTCTCACATTATTATGCATTTATTTATTTTAAAAAGGTGATACTATAGGAATACAAACACCACTGAGAGGGGGGAGGGGGGGGGGGGTGAATCAATGGTTACTTAAAAACTTGTCCTTTTTTAATTTTTACAATTATAACATATACTTATGAAATATGAACAAGATATGTCAAAAGAACATAGTACATAATATTTATAGTGGAAAACCCCTTAGGGTAAAAACCACTTTGAATCTAAAACTTTATTAGCCTCATGGGAAAATCTTTTAGAGCTACAACTCTGGGAAGCACCAACACCATATTTTAGAAACACCGATTTCAAGGAACACCAATCCCTTACACCTGAAGCACCAACTTCAAGAATACAAAAAGCACCAACTTCCAAAATGAATAAATGAAATACAAAATCAAAGGATCATCTCTGTTACAATACAAATCATGAAACAAGATTTCAACTCCAAGTTGAAAACATTAAGCAGGATTCACTTCTTTTCTTATCTCTCATACTGATTCTTTTACATCACCAAATTATACAAGCCTTCTCAAAATGAATTTATCAGATCATGAAATATGTAATTAGACTTAAATAAATACATCTAAATGTAATAGGATAAGTTTAATCAATGGTCTTTAAAATGCTATACTTCTTGAAAGATAAATAACAATTTTCCTTCAAAACATTAAAGATTCAAATGCATATTCATGTTTCATAAAAACATCTGATTAAATAATGATGCAAACCATTAAGATATCAGTGTATAAACCCTTCTAAACCTCTGATATACTTCTGTAATGAAAATCAAATCACAAATAGTAAAATAGAAACATAAAGCATTACCCTCCTATAAAAACTTCCTGCAATCTGCCTGATATAAAAACTTCCTGCAATCTGCCTGATATACTTCACATTATGCAGCACTCCTAAAAATTTTGATGAAATAAATTGTTGGAAATTTTAGAGGAATGTATCCTCTACTTATAAACCAAGTAAGTCAACATTTTTGAGGTAGTTACATAACCCAAACTTCAATTAGACCAAAATTGCTCAAAACTGCTAAAACTGTCATGAATTTTTGTAACTGCGTCTGTTAAATAGACTTTTCCTATTTCCACACATGTGATATGAAATAAATAACATAGACCCATTTTAGATAATTTATTTCCATTTCTAGAAAGGTATTATGGTTGGGGTTTATAGGATAATTCAGCTTGTCTAATTTCTCATATTACCAAAACTATTTTTTTATAACCGTTTTCTTAACCAATGTGAATATTAAGTGTTAATTGTATAACACTTAAGTGTATGTCTTGAATATGTTAAGAAAAATATTGAATGACATAAAATAAGATAATTTCATGATTTTAACAATACCATATGCCCATTATAATTGCATGGATTTATTATTGACATCAATGACAACATTCAAAGACCAAATACCAAAGGTTCAACATACTCCCCCTTTGGCATTGATGTCAATACCTATAAAAATATATTAACCTTTGCATGTACCTGTAACACCTATTTATCATCACCTATAGAACAAATCATGTACCTATATAGATTCCATAAATCACAATATGTTTTCCTCATGCTTTTTCTCCCCCTTTGACATCAATGACAAAGGAGATATACCAAGGTTTCAGTAAAATTATCATAAATGCTCCCCCTGAAACCTATCACACACTGTTTAACTTATGCAAGAGAAGAAAGAGAGAGAAATCCCAATCTGGTTCTCAAACCTTCAAAGACTGCTTTTGATAGAGGTTTTGTAAATATATCAGCCAATTGATCTTCCTTTTTGCCTCTTATATTTTATTCTTGAGGATGATATTTATTGAATCTTGAACCTGTAGACTTTGTACTTGTTGATTCTGGTGTTCCTGTTTGATCTTTTATCTCTTCTTCGCTTTCTTCAATTTTATTAACTGATTTGTTCAAGCAATTATCATTTTCTTGAAAGATAGTATTATCTTTATGATGCACACTTGCATTTACCTATCCCATTAGACAAACATCTTCATGATTGTTAGTATTTGTGATATCTTTTAAGTTGTATACATTCCCTTTAGATCTTTTACCTGATGCAACCAACTGTCTTGATTTAAATTTGATTTGACAACCATGATCATCAAACACAAATTCATATCCATTATCACAAATTTGACTAAGACTTAGAAGATTATACTTTAAACCTTCAACATAATAAACATCATGAATAGACATTTTGTCACTAAGCATCAAAGAACCCAAACCTTTAATTTTCCTTGAAGAATCATCACCAAAACTCACACTGCCACCTTTGTAGTTAATCAATTTATCAATCTTTGTTTTATCACCTGTCATGTGTCTAGAACAACCACTATCAATTATCCAAAAGTCCTTTTCTTTAGAAAGTAAAGCCATTTGAACAAACATAGACTTATTAATCTTAGGCCTCCATATCTTAGTCACTTTAGTATCAGATTCTTTATCAACTTGTAGACTAGTATAAGATTGATCATTCTAAAATGTCTTAGTTTTGCAATTCCTCATAACATGACCAAAAATATTGCATTTTTAACATCTTAAACCATTCACTTTAGGAAAGGAATAACCAAAATGAAACTTTGAAAACATTCTTGACATATATTTGCAATTACTTATTCTATGTCCATATTGATGACACATGAAGCAATACCCATCAAAGAAATAAGTGAACCTGTTTGAATATCTTTTACCCATGAATGAAGAGCTTGATGCAACCTACCTTTTACCATTAGAAATCTGATTAAAATCTTCATTTTTATCTGAATTTGAAGTGATAACATGTTGATCTATGTCTTTACTTTCAGATTTGAATATATCAAATAAAGATTTATCTTTCTTGTCACTAGAGCATTGTCCAAGTTCAAAACCAATTCCAGTTAGATCATCAGTTCTTCTTTGTTTTCTTAACATGTCATCCAAAGTAGTATTCTCATATTTTTATAACATCCTTTTATATAATACTACTTCATTCATTAACCTTGTACATTCTTGATCTTTAGAACTTAACTCTTCCTTAGTGACAAAGACAATTCTCTTTTATTCCTCCACTTGTAATTTTAAATATATAACTTGTTGATTTAATTCCTTAACTTCTTTTTCAAAGTTCTCTTTTTCTTTTATGAATTGATTTTCTTGAACACTTAAATTCCTTTTTAAGTCCTTGATATTTTTAAGTGCATACAAAAATTCACATTCTAAATCAGCTTCAACAAGTTCAACATCATCATCACTATTTAATTCTTGACAAGTAGTTTCTATAACCATGAAAAAAACTTCATTTTCATCACATTCAAAACTACTAGATTCACTACCTAATACATCAACAATCAAACTCTTCTTCTTAAAGAACTTCTTTTTGTTATAGAATTTCTTTTTACTTGATTTCTCTTTCTCATCATATACTTCATCATGACTATTATAAGGACATTTAGATGTAAAGTGTCCTATTTTACCACAATTAAATCATTTGAAAGGAAGTTTACCTTTGTATTTACCTCATCCTTTCTTTAATTTCCTTGAGAAATGTGCTTCAAGAACATCAAGGTCTTCTAATTCTAATAAGACTTGCTTTGCCTTCTTTTCTACTTTGAATGTTGCTTATTTGCTTGTGGATTTCTTGCTTGCCAAACTTTCTCATTTCATAAGCTACAAGTGCTCCATGAATATCTTCCATTGTATATTTGTTAATGTCCCTAGTTTCTTCTATGGAACATATTTTAGAATCAAACTTATTAGGAAGAGATCTTAAAAATTTCTTTACAACATCAATATCATCAATTGTTTCACCAAGTCCTCTTATGCCATTAACTGTTTCATCTATCTTAAGAAAATAGTCTTCTAGCTTTTCATCATCACCCATCTTTAGATCTTCAAATATTGATTTTAAATATTGTATCTTGGCTTCTTTAACTCTATCATTACCATTATAAGTGTTTTTCAACTTGTCCCATACTTCTTTAGAAGATCTGCAATGCATAACCTTAACAAACACATCTTTAGACAAATTGTTAGGTATTGCAAATTTAGCTTTCATATCAATTTCATACTTCTTTTCATTAGGATCTATAGGTAAAGTATTAGTAACATTATAACCATTTTCAACTAAAGCCCAAACATTAACATTAATAGATAACAAGTATGTTTACATCATAACTTCCCAAAAAGCATAATCTGATCCATAAAAAATAGGAACCTTTGAAGAACTATCATAAGCCATAGTAGATAAGTATTCTACTATTTCCCTCTTCTATTTCACTCCAATTGAATCTCTTGCCACCAGATCTTCGCATGACCTTTTAGTTTGGCCTTCGTGAATTTGACCCTATCAGGATCCTCAATATCTTCATACTCAAAATATTCTTCACATTCATTGATCCAGTCGATCAACTACTCTGGTTTAATATTTCCTGAAAATGAAGGAACCTCAATCTTAGGCCTTTTCCCGATCTTGGAAATGGCCCGAAAAAGTCTTTCTTCCTCCTGGTTCACAATTTTAATTTCTCCTTCTTGATCTTCTTCTTTGGCTTCATCCTCACTTTCATCTCTGACATTAAGATTCATTCCTCTGCGAATCTCTTCTTGCAATGCTTGCACTTGTCTCTGGAGTGCTCTAACCTTAGGTGTTACAACCCTAGCTCTTCCGCCATGTTCCCTTCATGGAGGCATTTTCACGATGTGCTCTGAAACCCTAACCACGGTCCTGGTGCAAACTGCCTCACAGTTGGTGATCTGTTTACACAGAAACCCTAACCCACGGTCCTGGTGCAAACTACCTCACAATCGGCGATCTATTTACACACTCAGGAACTCCTGCTCTGATACCACTTGATGAAGGGTGCTCCTCTTAATACCACAAACACATAACAGAAACAGGTAAATAACAACAATTTGCAAGAACAAAAAATGGGCTTCTTATTATCTCCACAAGTGTGGAATTTCAGATTTCAAAATTACAATATGCAAAGCCACATGGGCATTCCCTTTACAATATTCTATAGGAAAAAACCTCAAATTTATTACCCAGATCTACCCAGAACTTCCCTAGACAACACTACGAGCCTTCTTTATATAGGCAATTTCCACCACCTGAGAAGGTTCCAAAAATTTAGCCCTTAAGGCCAACCAAACTTAGAATTATTTTATTTTTCAATTTATTACATCAAAGTCAGCTCAAAATAACTTTTGAAACCCGAACATAAATTTTGAAGGAAATTTATTTTTCGCCATCTCAAGTGGCCCGACTTTCAGAGACCATAAGTCATCACTTGTTGACCTGATTGACTATTATGACCCCAATTCAGAAAGGGCGCGAGGAGCTCTACAATGCTTGAATCAAGAAAGCTTCATTCAATTGAAAATTCAACCTCATCCGGGGCCTCTAAAGCCTTCAAAACCGAGTTCAAAGTTTCTATACCTTGTTTCCAATACCAAAAATTTTCAATATCTTCAAAACTAGACTTGATCCAGCAATGAAACTTTACTGACAGGCTGATATGACCAAAATGAACCTCATTTTGTGAAATCAGAACATTCCGAGATCATATGACCAACTTACTAAAAATAGTAAGTTTCCATAAATAGCAGCTCTACACAAGATAGCCCTTATTGAAAAGCAAACATAAATATTTTTGGGTGATGCAAGATTGCTCTTACACCCAAGATGCTCCTGCATCAAATAGACATTTTGTCACTAAGCATCAAAGAACCCAAACCTTTAATTTTCCTTGAAGAATCATCACCAAAACTAACATTGCGACCTTTGTAGTTAATCAATTTATCAATCTTTGTTTTATCACCTGTCATGTGTCTAGAACAACTACTATCAATTATCCACAAGTCCTTTTCTTCAAAAAGTAAAGCCATTTGAACAAACATAGACTTATTAATCTTAAGCCTCCATATCTTAGTCACTTTTGTATCAAATTCTTTATCAACTTGTAGACTAGTATAAGATTGATCATTCTAAAATGTCTTAGTTTTGCAATTCCTCATAACATGACCAAAAATATTGCATTTGTAACATCTTAAACCATTCAATTTAGGAAAGGAATAACCAAAATGAAACTTTGAAAACATTCTTGACATATATTTGCAATTACTTATTCTATGTCCATATTGATGACACATGAAGCAATACCCATCAAAGAAATAAGTGAACTTGTTTGAATATCTTTTACCCATGAATGAAGAGCTTGATGCAACCTGCCTTTTACCATTAGAAATCTGATTAAAATCTTCATTTTTATCTGAATTTGAAGTGATAACATGTTGATCTATGTCTTTACTTTCAGATTTGAATATATCAAATAAAGATTTATCTTTCTTGTCACTAGAGCATTGTCCAAGTTCAAAACCAATTCCAGTTAGATCATCAGTTCTTCTTTGTTTTCTTAACATGTCATCCAAAGCAGTATTCTCATATTTTTCTAACTTCCTTTTATATGATACTACTTCATTCATTAACCTTGTACTTTCTTGATCTTTAGAACTTAACTCTTCCTTAGTGACAAAGACAATTCTCTTTTGTTCCTCCACTTGTAATTTTAAATATATAACTTGTTGATTTAATTCCTTAACTTCTCTTTCAAAGTTCTCTTTTTCTTTTATGAATTTATTTTCTTGAACACTTAAATTCCTTTTTAAGTCCTTGATATTTTTAAGTGCATAAAAAAATTCACATTCTAAATCAGCTTCAACAAGCTCAACATTATCATCACTATCTAATTCTTGACAGGTAGTTTCTATAGCCATGATGAAACTTAATTTTCATCACATTCAAAACTACTAGATTCACTACCTGATACATCAAAAATCAAACTCTTCTTCTTCTTAAAGAACTTTTTGTTATAGAATTTCTTTTTACTTGATTTCTCTTTCTCATCATCTACTTCATCATGACTATTATAAGGACATTTAGATGTAGAGTGTCCTATTTTACCACAATTAAAGCATTTGAAAGGAAGTTCACCTTTGTATTTACCTCCTCCTTTCTTTAATTTCCTTGAGAAATGTGCTTCAAGAACATCAAGGTCTTCTGATTCTGATGAGACTTGCTTTGCCTTCTTTTCTGCTTTGAATGCTACTTCTTTTCTTGTGGATTCCTGCTTGCCAAACTTTCTCATTTCATAAGCTACAAGTGATCCATGAATATCTTCCATTGTATATTTGTTAATGTCCCTAGTTTATTCTATGGAACATATTTTAGAATCAAACTTATCAGGAAGAGATCTTAAAACTTTCTTTACAACATCAATATCATCAATTATTTCACCAAGTCCTCTTATGCCATTAACTATTTCATCTATCTTAAGAAAATAGTCTTCTAGCTTTTCATCATCACCCATCTTTAGATCTTCAAATATTGATTTTAAATATTTTATCTTGGCTTATTTAACTCTATCATTACCATGATAAGTGTTTTTCAACTTGTTCCATACTTCTTTAGAAGATCTGCAATGCATAACCTTAACAAATACATCTTTAGACAAATTTTTAAGTATTGAAAATTTAGCTTTCATATCAATTTTATACTTCTTTTCATTAGGATTTATAGATAAAGTATTAGGAACATTATAACCATTTTCAACTAAAGCCCAAACATTAACATTAATAGATAACAAGTATGTTTGCATCATAACTTCCCAAAAAGCATAATTTGATCCATAAAAAATAGGAACCTTTGAAGAACTATCATGAGCCATTGTAGATAAGTATTCCACTCAACCAAAATCTACCCAAAGTTGTTAAAGTTGATGTAGGGAAACTTTCTTTGATACCACCTATTGGAATACAAATACCACTGAGAGGTGGGGGGGGGGGGGGGGGGGTGAATCAGTGGTTACTTAAAAACTTGTCCTTTTCAATTTTTACAATTATAACATATACTTATGAAATATGAACAAGATATGTAAAAATAACATAGTACACAATATTTATAGTGGAAAAACCCTTAGGGTAAAACCCACTTTGAATCTGAAACTTTATTAGCCTCTTGGGCAAATCTTTTAGAGCTACAACTCTGGGAAGAACCAACACCCTGTTTTAGAAACACCGATTTCAAGGAACACCAATCCCTTACACCTGAAGCACCAAATTAAAGAATATAAGAAGAACCAACTTCCAAAATGAATAAATAAAATACAAAATCAGAGGATCATCTCTGTTACAATACAAATCATGAAACAAGATTGCAACTCCAAGTTGAAAACATTAAGTAGGATTCACTTTTTTTCTTATTTCTCATATTGATTCTTTTACATCACCAAATTATACCAAATTATACAAGCCTTATGAAAATGAATTTATCAGATCATGAAATGTGTAATAAGACTTAAATCAATACATCTGAATGTAATAGGATGAGTTTAATCAATGGTCTTCAAAATGCTATACTTCTTGAAAGATAAATAACATTTTTCCTTCAAAACATTAAAGATCCAAATGCATATTCATGTTTCATATAAACATATGATTAAATAATAATGTAAACCATTAAGATATCAGTGTATAAACCCTTCTAAACCTCTGATATACTTCTGTAATGAAAATCAAATCACAAATAGCAAAATAGAAACATAAAGCATTACCCTCCTCTGTTGTTATAAAACCTTCCTGCAATCTGCCTGATATACTTCACATTATGCACCACTCTTGAAACTTTTGATCAAATCACCTATTGTAAATTTTATAGGAATTTATCCTCTACTTATAAACCAAGGAAGTTGACATTTTTGAGGTAGTTACATAACCCAAACTTCAATTAGACCAAAACTGCTCAAAACTGCTAAAACTGTCATGAATTTTTGTAACTGTGTCTGTTAAACATATGTTTTATCTTTGTATACATGTGATATGAAAAAACTAACATAGACCCATTTTAGCTAGTTCATTTCCCTTTCTATAAAGGTATTATGGTTGGGATCTATCAGATAACTAAGCCTGTCGACTTTCTCATATACCAAAACATTTTTTTTATAACTGTTCTCTTAACCAATGTGAACATTAAGTGTTAATTGTATAATACTTAAGTGTATGCATTGAATATGTTTTTAACAATATTGAATGAAATAAAATAGGTAATTTTATGATTTTAACAATACCATATGTGCATTATAATTGCATGGATTTATTATTGACATCAATGACAACATTCAAAGACCAAATACCAAAGGTTCAATAGTTACTTCAACAAGATGAATTTTAGTAAACAATTGGTTTTAACTTTTATGAGGAAGAGAAAAAACACTATAAGAAACTCACAACAACTTTGAATCAACTTGACACATTAACATTACTAGAGAGGAAATAGGACATATGCACATAGGCAAACCTTTCACATAGTTTAACTATAACCTTAAGTCAAGCACTCCTAGTGTTTATAGTGAATAATGGGTGTATTACAATGAAGAACTATTTGGGAATAGATAATTCCCTAAAATGGTTTCATATCCACAATAGTTACATCAAAACATAGTAGAAACCAAAACTATATATTGTTAGTCCGTGCGGTTCCAAGGTCCTTGATCTTGTGGATATTGGTATGTAGGTAGTTTAGAAGGTGAATGATACCTTCAATATGCAGGTGCCTTAGTCATAGCTTAAGTTTATTCTCTCACACCACCATATTATAAACTTTTAAATAACCAAACTTAGAATTGAATGATTCTCAGGAAGGTACTTATACTTAGATGGGTGCCTAAAATCCAAGAAGGGGTATATGACTTAAGTTATTCTCGGTAGTCTTGCACCTAGTAGTAAGCTTGAAATTCAAGGAAGGGTGAAGATATATAATTAATTATTTTATAACCTTGCAAAGAAGTAAGGGTGAAGATCTAGAATTAATTATTTAATAACCTTGCAAAGAACCTTGGCGCAGTCTTGGGCAGACTATAAAATTTCTTGCAAGATATTCTAGACCTGAATTAATCCCAAGGAGTGTAAGTCTCTAATCAGAGCACTTTATATCCCTATCCTTCTGAAAAAAAATCCAATATGGATAGAGGTACAACTTCAAGATCACTTATATCATTTCCTACCCCGTATGGGTAGAAGTATGATTTGAGAAGGCCTATTATATATTCTTATTCTATACGAATAGAGGTTTGGTTTGGATGGCCAATTTATTTTCCCAAGATAGAAGAGCTTGGTTGGTTGAATGAAATTTCATCCTATATGGAATTTTTCTTGGAATGATGGTATATCTCCTAAGTAATCAATAACTAACTTTTAAAATTAAACTTAAAAAAAATTAATCTTATTTTTTGAGCACATATGTTATTGTTAACTTCTCATAATATGTTATTTTATCTTAGGATAGGTTGGTCCTTACATGTGTTATCCGATCTTTTGATTTAGACACTTGGCTTGAATGCTTACTGCTTAGAATATGATTGTGTGGAAAATAAATAATATAGCTCAATATGATGTATTTTAGTTAAAATCTTATTACTTGTTAATCTATGGTCCATAATGGGAGACAAGGTTTATGTGGATGCAGGAGGAAGAATTCCTTCACATAATTATAACAAGATCCTTAGGTGCAACAAGGATCCATTTCATCATCCTTGCATGAGGATGATATTGATACAAAGATATTAGCATCTATGGTGTGGCGAATCAAATTCAATAAGGGCGAAGGAAGTAAAAAGAAAAGTGAACAAAAACATAACACAATTAGGCCTTCTATTGTAAGGGATATTCTATTTGGTTGTGGGTGTAATGCCTTAGCTATCAATAAAGAAGTTATAGATCACTATGAAAAAGTGCACTCAAGTGATGCACCAAGAAATTATGACTTCGAGGAGGAGCCAAAAGAGGAAAGTGAACTAGAGTAGGTTCTCCACAAATGTACCTTTTAAAAATGTAAATGTGTGATGTACTGTGTATAAATGTAAATGTGAAATTTGTATCAATAGTAAGCACCCTTGTAAAATCTATTGTACAAAAATTAAAATACCTTTTCTTTAAATTTTATTCCAATGCTTTTCTATATTAAGTATACTCTTTTTATTATTAGAAAAATAGTTTGAAAGAAGATTAAGATTTAATTTATTAATTGTTAATAGATGATAATTGTTGATATGTAAATTAGGATAACTATGGCTAGAACTAAATGACCCTAGGGAAGAAGGAATGCACCTTCAACACAAAACAAAAAATCTATAGAGGAAATTGATAATGGTATAGAAGCTATTATTAATTTTCTAACTAAGTAGAGAGACCAGATCCATAACTTGGAACAAATTGTCAAGGATTTGAGAACTAGACAAGGACGATTGGAGAATATTATGGAAACTCCTAAAGGAAATCTAGATCAAAATCTCCATGGAATTAGATGGGAAACTACTCCACCCATACCCCCATAACCCAAGAAAACCACCATGGATAGGCCTATTCGACAAGGAGTTATTGTCGCTCTTTCTAAGGGCATCTAGAAAATTGTCCCACCCAAATTTGAGGAGAAACATGTTGGGGATGATGCTAAGGATTGGTTGATGGAAATGGGAAAATATTTTAAGTTAAAGGAATACCCAGAAAACATGAAGGCTGTAAGGGGTGCCTACCAGTTAACAGGAAGTGGTCAGTTGGTGGACCAACACCAAATAACAATTTAACTATACCAAGGTGACTTTAAGTTGGGGGTAGTTTGTGGAACATTTTTGAGAGAGATGGATACCATAGCTATATTATGATGAGAAAATGATCAAGTTTATAAATTTAAAACAAGGTCATTTGTTGGTACAAAAATATTGGGACCACTTTGCTAGGTTGATGAAATTTTTCCCTATTTACCAAAAGGATGAAAGGGCCCATACAAGGAAATTCATTCTGGGCCTAAACACAAAGATTGGAGATAAAGTAGATATGTTCATCCTCAGGAGCATGAATCAAGCTATGGAAAAGTCTTGAAATTAGGAGAAGAAAATACAATCTTTAACTGTTTCCAAGAAATTTTTTTAAGATAAAAGATGCTTTTTAAAAAGGAAGGTGGAACACAAAGACTCTAGGGAACAAAATAATAGCAAGAGAAGAGGCCCTCCAAAACCAAAAACATCAGTAAATTGGTATCAAGGGAATAATCACAATAGTAATGCAAAAAGAATTGGATATAACACACAACCTCAAGTTACTAGAGGGATAGCTAGAGGATGTTTTATTTGTGGGGGCAACCACTTTTCTAGAGACTACTCGAGGAGATAGGGATCAACCTATAGACAATCTCCCCAACAATGCCAAATTTATGCTACAATAAGGAACTAAGAAACTAGACATCAAAACACTCCTATGGAAGCAATAGGTACACTCCTTGGTAAACCAATTTCTATCTTGATAGATACTAGTTCATCAGAAAACTTTATATCACTAGAGTTAATTAAGAAGATGTCCTTACCAACAAGGGAAATAGATACATCATGGATAGTTTAGTATGGTGACAAGGCTATAAGAATAGTTAGAAAATACCTTAAGGATTTTCTCATTGAGTTTCTTGAGATGATAACTAGAGTAGACTCGTATGTTTCTCCTTTGGGAACTTATGATGTTATACTAGGAATCAAGTGGTTAAATAAACACAAGGCCACTATTGATTACCATCATAAGATAGTATAATGCATAGATGATGCTGGGTATAGAGTTAAAACTTATGGGCTATATAAACCTATAATTGTAGGAACTATCTCTACCATGTAACTAAAGAAGGCAAGATGAAAATGGGGAAACCAAATCTTCATGGTAGCCTTAAACAAGAAGGAAGGAAAAGAAATTCCAACTTTTGAGAATAGTCCCTTCTTTCAGGAATACCAAGATGTATTTCTTGAGGAATTAATGGGGTTACCACCCAAGAGGGAATTTGATTTTTCAATAGAGTTGTTGCTAGGACTAGCTCTTGTGTTAAAATTTCCATATAGGATTAACACCACCAAGCTTTAGGAACTAAAAATACTTATGTAAGAATTGTTGGAGAAAGGATTGATTAGACCTAGTGTCCCCCCTTGGGGTGCTCCAATAATGTTTGTTAAAAAGAAATATGTAACTTTGAGGCTATGTATTGATTATAAAATGTTGAATAAGGTAACCATTAGGAACCGATATTCTCTACTCCAAATTGATGATCTATTTGACTAGATGAAAGGAGAAAAAATGTTCTCCAAGATTGACCTTCGGTCAGGGTACCATCAACTAAGGGTAAATTATGAGGATATTCTAAAAAATAACATTCCAGACTAGATATGGGAACTATGAAATCATAGTAGTACCTTTTGGATTAACTAATGCACCACTACCTTTATTAATTTGATGAAAAATGTATTTCATGACTATCTAGACAAGTTTTTGATAGTATTTCTTGATGACATTTGGATCTATTCCAAAAATGAAGATTTTTTTTTAGCTCATATCCAGTTGGTAATGCAAAGACTTTAGAAACACAATTTATATGCAAAATTATCCAAATTCTTGTTCTTCGAAAGAAATGTTCATTTTCTGGGGCATATCATATTAGCTAAAGGTATTGTCATAGATCCAGATAAAATTAAGGCTATAACAAAGTGACCAATACCTAAAAATGTATCGAAGGTAAGAAGGTTCATGGGTTTGTTAAATATTTATCAAGGATAGCTAATATTATTACCACCTTATAAAGGAAGAACACAAAATTCATCTTGACAAAGCAATGTGATAGGGCATTCAAAAATTTGAAAGAGAAGTTAACATCATCTCCTATATTGAAAGTACCTAACCTTAATGGTCACTTCACCATAGTTACAGATACATCCATAGAAGGTCTTGGTGGAGTCCTCTTACATGATGAATGCATAGTTGCATATGAGTCTCAAAAATTAAAGATTCATGAAGTTAATTATTCTCCACATGATCTCAAATTAGAAGCCATAGTACATGCCCTACAAAATTGGAGGCATTTCTTACTAGAAAAATCTTTTGAGTTAAAAATATATCATCAGGGATTGAAATAGATTTTTACTCAACCCCACTTAAATTCAAGATAAATGAGGTACAATAAATTTGAGACAGCTTGACATTATAGCATTAACATAGAGGAAATGTGGCATATGTACTTAGGAAAACCCTTCACATAGTTTAACTTTAACCTTAAGTCAAGCACTACTAGTGTTTATATTGAATAAATTAGGATCCGCCTGATTCACTTGAGTGGGTGTATAATGGAAAAAAACTATTTGGGAATGGAAAATCCCCCAAAAGGGTTTCATTTCCACAATAGATACATCAAAACATAGTAGAAACCATAACTACATATCACTAGAGAGTGTAGTTCAAAATACCTTGATCCATGGATACAAGTATGTAGGAAGTCTAGAAGGTGAAGGAAATCTTTAGTACATAGACTTATTAGACATGGATTAAGTTTATTATCTCACATTGTCATAACATAAACTTCTAAATAACCAAAATCATAATTGAATGATTATCAAGAAGGTATCTATACCTAGCCAAGTGCTTGAAAGATAAGGAGTACAAGACTTAAGTTATTCTCAGTGGTCTTGCACCTAGCAGTAAGATCAAAATACAATGAAGATGTAGATATAGAATTCATTATTTCATAACTTTGCAAAGAACCTTGGCACAGTCTTGGACAGACTGTGAATTTTCTTGCAAGCTACTTTGGACCTAGATTGGTCCCAAGGAGTGAAAGTATTTGATCATAGCACTTGATATCCATGTCTTTGTGAAAACCATCCTGTATGGATGGAGGTATGACTTAAGGATCATTTATATCAACCCATACCCCGTATGGGTAGAGGTATGATCTAAGAAGGCCACTTATATATTCCTATTCCATACAAATAGAGGTTTTGTTCAGATGACCAATTTATTTTCCTATGATAGAAGAACCTAATTGGATGAATTAAATTTCATCCCATTTGAACTTTTTCTTGGAATGATGGTATATCTCCTAAGAAATCAATAACTAACTATTCTAAATAGATATGCTATTGTTTTTGATTAGGGTAAAAGTAGGTTTTGAAGGGGCCCCAAAACCCTTTATAGGCATATTTTGGCAGGAATCTAAAACCTGACTAAGATGAAACTTTGCTAAAGAATGAAAATTTTAAACCAGCAAACCCAAGATAGAAAATAACCAACAGCTGACCAAGAATAAACACTAAAACCCCAGTTGCCCAAAGAGTAGGAAAAAGCCTCACGTCAATACATTAACTGGAGTGTCAAGAATCCCCAAATAGAACTCCATGGTTTTTACATGGATCCAAAAACCAACAATACCAACATCAAAGAGCAACAAAGCCCCAACCCTAGCCTTTATCCCTAAACAAAAACAACTAGCCTTTAGAATGGGCCCTTGAAAACTATCAACATCCACCTATAGGAACCAACCAATGAAACACAACAAACAAAAATAAGAAATGGGAAATCCATAGATTCCCTCTTCCTCATCAAAAGTAAAAGGTCTGATTCCTTCTATAACCAAAGGAATACTTCCAACACTTTTTTGGCATCTCAGCACAACCCACTCAGTCTCTAAAAAATAAACCCCCATCCATTTATTACAAGCCCATGTGTGGATATAAGAGGGAGGAGACCAAAATCCACTACCAACAACTGCTAACCACCTCAATAGGCTAAGCCCTCACCTCAATAGAGTCATACACCTCAATAGAACACAAGGGAGAAGAGAACTAAAGAACAGGGACACTCCACCACCAGATAGCCACACGAGAAGCCCCCACCTCAATAGGGGTACACTCCACCTCAATAGGAGTATAAAATAGAGGAAATAAGCCAAAATGGGGTTCATCCCTACAATATAAATCTTCCAAGAATAGGGGATAAACAAAAATAGCCAACCTCAACTCAATAAAACAAGGACTAGAGAAACAAACAACCCAAATAATGACTAGCTATTTAGCCATCACAAAAAGAGCAGACCCCCATCCCAAGCCAATCCAAACCAAGGCCCTCTTGGCAGCATCAACTGCCTTGGAAAGATCCTTAATGCCTCCAAGAACATTAGCTGACCATCTGAGCATAATAGGGTTTCTAAAAATAAGAAACCCTACCTCAAAAAATATGCACTCAACACTAAGAGGCAGGTTGCTCCAAGGTTGCAAGCTGGAGAAGAAAAAATCAAATATGCTTGAGCTCCCCCCTTCCTTTGTCGTCTGACAAGATTCGTCCAAGGCAATGATCCCATGATTCACTTCCCTTAAAAGAGACAAATGGGCAAATAGACTGCCCACAAAATCCCACCCCCAGTAGCTTTGGTGTAGATAGAATACATCACTCGCATGGGCCTGTAATGGTCTCTTCCACCATCATCTCCTCCATGAAAAATTAGGTCCCATCGAAGCTCCCATCCACCAGCTGCAACAACACAGGCAAGATTTTCCACCCCATCTCCTTCTTCGCTGTCTTCTCCTCCTTCCTCTCTGCTCTCTATCCCTCCCGCACCCACAGAAACCCTAGCGGGGTAGCAACAGATTGCTCCTATGCTACTCACTCCCATCGCTTTGATATTAATAGATATGCTATTGTTAACTTCTCATAATTTGTTATTTTATTCTTAGGACAAGTTCGTCCTTACAACATAACACCAAAACACCCATATTCTCAAAAATAAAAAACCATACAAATACATGAAGCCTAAACAAGCGTAAAAAAAATCCATACGCATGGGCAAAAACATCAATTACATCCCACATATCAATTACAATAAACTAGAAATGAATCTAAAGAGAAATAGAAGAGTTCTGAGGAAAACCCACCTCAAAAAGTGAAGAAAACAAAAAATGGTGAAGAAAATTGAAAATACCATGGAATCAAATGAAATCTTTGACGAAGCAAAGAAATCCTCACACGAACCCAATGAGCCAATGCCCACAAAAATCTGGCGAGCGAATCAACCTCAACTAACAAAAAGGCTATTTTCTCCAATACAAATTGAAGAAAAATCCTAATTATCAAAAACATGGAGTAAAAGAACTCTTTTTCCCCAATTAAAGGTCACTTTTTGCCCAAAACCCAAATAGGCTAAAATTAAATCACTTAAAATAAATTAAATGGAAACTATAAACTTCCCAAAAATCCTACTGGATAAATTAATCTAATTCTAGTTAAATGGAATTCAACTACGATGAATTTTTTGGCAAATAAAAATAACCCTAAAACATTTAAATCAACATTTAATCTATAATTCAACTACGACAACTGTGAGAACTCTAATGCATAGACACATATACTAGTCTATCACAATATGTAAATGAAGTATGGATTTACCCACATGTACCATAGATATTATAAACCAATACCATACGAGGATGATATTGGCTAAATCATGAAAAGTCCTTGAAATTATCTCTTATGCCACCTCCAAGGATAAGACATGCTCAAATATATAGCTTAGGCAAAACAATGTTTGGTAGCTATTCACTAAAACATGCATGTGAGGCCCTACCCCAACCTGTCATGGCTTTTCATTTATCTTCATGATAGACCTCAAATTTGATATACTATTTTGATACATTATGGATTAGACTCTTTTAGATAGGTGGTTTGATATTATTTGACATGATGTATTTCATTCTATGTTGATCCTAATACTTATGTTGACAATGTTATGATACGTTATTGCATGTGATATGGTTAATAAATTTAAGTGATTTTCATGATGATGTTATAGTACATTAATACATGCATTTTGATTAGCGATTTAGATGATTATTATGATGATGGAGTTAAATGATGGATTTTATGTTGATTGATTCTATTCATGTTGAGTTATGATTTAGAGTAGAATAGGAGTAACTGAAGGTTATGTGATCAAGTAAATTACCTTCATACACCTTTTTGTACATGTATTTTCAAGGAGATTTGTTGTTATTATGTAATAGTTTTCCATGTCATTTTAGCTATGATTGGATTATGAAAGGATGTTAATTTCATGATATATGCTTAATCGATAATCTTTTCATGCATTATGTATATATGTGATTATTTTGGACTACTCATATTTGAATTGAGATGTGTAGGATTATGACCATGGAAATTAAATGGAGAACTACAGTCAAACCCATGTGTGACAGTGAAGCCAAGGTTGCGCCTATGTGAAGAGGAAAAAGCTCGTATGTAATGTGTTTATTTCATAAATATGTATGTTGTGTGTTTGTTTAAATTATAAATTGATGTTTTTGTAAAAACATTATTGTAAATGCCATGTGTAAATGTGATGTATATTTTGTATTGCCACTTGACACATGTGTATGTGAGTTGGCATGACATGTCCACTTGAGTAGGGTTGTGTAAACCAAGTAAACCTAGTACCTAGTTGCATTTTTCATGATGACCTCTTGGTTAGAGAGCTTGGAGTATGGTCACTTGGAACCCGTAGGTGAACTCAAGATGGGTTTTTGAGGGGCTAAATGGACACCTAGGGTTGAATTTGGGCCTTTTTTAGCAAGCCCACTTGGAATAATTGAGTAAGGGTCATTTTTAACCCTAGGACAACTCATAGTTGCCTTGGGAGCCCATCCACAAGTTGGTTTTCCAAGATGGATGAAAAACAACTTTTGGAAGCATGGTCTTGGATAGATAACCCTTCATTTGAGAGCAAGATACTTGTTCCTTTTCAAAAGCTACCTTTTTGGAATCCATTTTTGGTAAGTTTGTAAGAGGTTGGGAAGAATAACCTATGGGAACTCACATCCTTCCCAAGGTATTTGGGAAGTGTGTGAGAAGCCTTTTAGAGGAAGTTTTGGAGAAAATTTGGGTTGTTCACCCACTCACCATCTTTGGTGACAGCTAAAGCTAGAAGGAGTTTTGGAGATAAGGGAGCTCTTCACCAAATTTCTTTCCATAAGCTTGGATTGAGGTTGGTGGTTACATTTCCATCCTCATTTTCAATATTGTTAGTATTTGCATGATAGGAAAAATAAAAGGGAAAGACATTGTTACATTACTTTATATGTTCTTCAAGTGTTATAAGATGAATGTTTTTATTGTAAATTTCATGTTTTATTTTGGTATTTTCTTCTTGTTTTTCTTGCATGTGTTTTGGGGAGTGCAAAGAAAAAAATACACTTGGGAGGGAAGAGTAGCCTTGGGGGTGAAGGGTATGTTGGGTATCCATGAGTGTAGAGACTCTCTTCTTGAAATAAAGGGAAAAATGTATGGATTGTGGGGTTCATGTGCTGATCTATTTGTATATTTATGGGGGTGATAAGGGTTTTATGGTGGTATAGAATGTATGAGTAGAGTAGGAAATTTGTGATGGCTCATATTTTGTATATTATTGAGCTTATTTGTATGGTATTTGGTCCACTTTCACCCCTTGAAAATCCATTTAGTGGCTATGTGTTTACCCTTGCGGTTGGGAGTTATTTGTTGTGATTTGTAGTTTAATATCTTTCATGGGTTTTGGGTGTGATTGTTACCCAGTTTGATCTTGGTTCTCCTAGATCGGGTGTGTCCTTGTGAAGGCCTAGGTCAGGAGGTGAGCCTCCATGGTCAAGCTCCATTTTATTTATAGGTTTCTTGGAGTTCAAAGATGAAGAAATGAAGATTTTATTGTTCTAGTGTTGCAAGTGGAAACAAAGAATGTATTTCTTTATTGTAGTTATTTTCCAAGTTGTATAACCTTCCTGTTGTAAAATTAATGATGGACTTGTAAATAAATGTTTTTCATCTTTTCATATTGAAAAAATAAATAGAAATCAGATTTATAAGTGGTTGTGGTAAAGGTTCTTTTTTTTTATAAGTATCATGATACTTAGTTAGCAAGTAAAGAAAAAAAAAGGAAAAGAAATCAGATTTAAATGTTATTTGTTTTGTGTTAAAAAAAAGAACAACATTTAAAAGTGTGGTTGCATTTATATTTATTTATGTTCTTTCCATATATGTGTTTTTTGCAAATTTATGTTATTGAAAATGAAATTAGAATAGAAAACTAAAATCTGATAGATCTCAAAAAAATAATAATAATGTATATACATAATGAGGTGTTGTTGGGCCATGATAGAGAAAGGGGTTGATTGTTGTATGATATGCACTATGCTATGGGCAACCATTAGTTGGATTAGGTTGGGGATAGATGAACCGACTTGGGTAGACTTTAATCATAGATTCACAATCTCTTCTACATCTGTGTCAAATATTCCTCTTGGGAGGACTAATGGGCATGTAGGACTAAATTTGGGAGTCCTTGGTGGCATGGAAGTGCCTTCTCATGTGAAGTTATCAAGGATGGTATTATGATTTTGGCCTATGATGGAACTAACCATATTTTCATGTCCTAGGTGGTTTATGAAGGCTTCCATAGAACCAGTGGTAGGGATTTCATCTGGATCAACCCATAATTTTTTTTATTTGTACTTGTTGTTGTGGATAAAAAGACCATGGCATTGTTGGGATTGATTGTTGGGTCAGATGAACTAGTGACAAGGTTAGGATCCACATCCTTTCTCTTCTTTGAACATTTTTTAGGTGGAATGAAATGTATGACCTAGGATGATGAGACTAAGATAAGGTACCTAAAGATGATGTAGATTGGTGCAAGAGCATCAAGGTCAACTCCAAAGAAAGGAAAGTACAATGGGGTCATTGCGGATCCTTGGGTGATGGGACAAGACCATTTAAGGTCATTTGATTGTAATGGACCATGATTGGTCATTTCATATTATTTTAATCATGTTTTGTAATGATGTTGATCATTTGGTAGTATGATCACTAAAGATGTTATGTAAGCCATTGAATGGCATAGGGGGTTAGTATTGTAACCTTGGGGTCACTTTTTTGATCCAAGGATAAATGTAAGGGTCAAGGACCTATAGAGATATCTAGGTTTGTGATATGGATATTATTGCCATTAAATCATGTAATTGTACTTAAAAGTGCAAAGGTGCTAAAAAGTTGTAACATTGCATTTTAATGCAATTATAGCCTATAAGGCTCATGTGGGGGTTAGTGTGGATTGAAAAGGTTGTCTTTAAAAATTTTAAATGTCATTATAGGGGCATTAGAATCATGTTGTCAAGTTGACAACATTGGTTGTCAACTTGACAACACTATTTAGTCATGTTTTTGTTATGACAGTCAGTTAGAGACTGTTATGAAATAATTTAGATTGTTGGTTATGGGTATAGTCAGTTTTTAGGAGTTTAGAAGTATATATTATTGAAGATACATGTGAGTGGAAATAGGATGGAGAGTTGGTGTGTAAATAAACCAATGGAATGTTTTGCAATCAATAAAACAACAACCATTTCACTGCATATTGTGAGTCTGCCACAGGGTACAATCAACAAAGACTGATTTCAAATGTGTTTGTAATGTATGATTGATTGAACATGATATAATATCATTTAATTGGTTATTTTTTACATATCTATGTATTTTTTTCAATGTTTGAACTACTAAAAAGACCAAGGAATTGACTGGTATTTTGACTGTACCCGATTTTCTATTTATAATAGTGAATTGAGATTGTAGTCTTCATTTCATGAATTGACTCTCCCACCCCCTTTGATCACTGTGATTGGTGGGAGATATCTAAAATGTAGTTTATCCTTGTAATATACTAATTTGATGCAAGGATATAGGAATTTGTGTTTCAAGATCACTGAATGAAGGAGATTACTGTGTGAGCAAGTGCCCTGTTTTGGCACCAGTCACTTGGAGAGCATATGCCCTTAAGAAAGGTTGGATTTTATGTTGGATCCAATGTCAGGGGACCAATACTGATGTGTTAGACCAATAGTTTTGATTTGGAGATAATGGTGAAGGTATTTTTGTGTAGACCCTAGGTAAATGACCCTAGAAGCAAGGGTTTGGTGGCTAGTGAATTTGGTAAGTGGTGAGACCTTAAAAATTTGATTTTTTTTTTAAGACCTTACTCAATACTATTTATTGGTTAGGAGTCAAGGGGATGAGTAGATTTATAAGATGCTTTGTAAATGAGGGTGAATTAGGCCTAGTTTGTGGTTGCTAGGGTATTGGATCTAGTATATAGTCCAAAAGAGTCTACCTTGGGATTTGGGTAGGATTTAGAGAATTAAAAAGTGTATTTAAATCAGTCAAGATTTTCTTGAGTTGTTTAGGAAGTTGGAGAGAAAAGGGAAGTTTAGTGACTGGTGAAGGCTACAAGCCTAGAAGGCTAATGAAGTGGATTGGATTGGAGAACTATAGACCAGACTTGGTGGGTTGGTGGAACATGGCATATGAACCATGTTAAGGTGTTCTAAGGTGTTAGAACAAAGGTGGCAGTCTTATTTGAAGATTTGGTATATTGGTGGATCTAGGTGCATTGGGAAGCCTAGATTGGGATCCTTGAGTGGATGTATGGTGTCAAGAGAAATTAGAATAAGAGGTCAGAGGAAGTGAGTTTGTTCAAAATGTCTGAGGTGTTGGTTATCTAAAGTTAGAGCACTCTATTTGACTCTTGATTTGAGACTAAATCCTTGAGAGAGTTCCAAGACACTTATAGAATCCTTAAGTTGAGTTGGGTTCCTTTAGGGGATAGTAGAGGGCTTTGCACCAAGTGGTATCAGAGCCCAACAAAAGGTCTAGGTTTGGGTGAAGAAGATATGAGATTTTGAAGACCTAGAGTCCTTTGTTGATGCTTGGAGTTGAATCATCCTCCAAGAGTGTTCCAAGGTGGTGATGTATGTTGGATAGATCTTGGATTGAAGGTGAGTTCAGAGGTTGCTGATTGAAGAAGATTTGATAGAAGGTATGGGGATCATCATGGAAGAAAATGTGGATAAAAGGTGCATTCAAAGGTCATCCATATTCAGGACACAATGCAAATGCATGGGTAAGGTATGCAAAGTTTTTATTTATAGTGAATCTTTTTCTAATCTTGTTTTAGATGAAATGGTTTGCAAGTTTAACATAGAAAGGATAGCACATGGTACACCTTATAGAGCATATGGCATAAACAATGGTTAGTGGATTGATGTTAAAGAGAAGGCATATATTTCTTTCAACCTTGGTTCATCTTTTGATACTATTCTATGTGATATTATGCCTTTGAGTGACTGTCATCTAGTTTTGGGTAGATTATGGCAAGTTGATGTTGAAGCCCTATATGATGGTTAGAAAAATATGTATGCTATTACAAAAATGGGAAAATTTTTGTGATCAGTTCACTGTAGGATGATGAGGTAGCATGGGGAATGTCAAGGACATGGTTGATGGGAAGAAGAGAGTCCTTGAGGCATAGGAAACATGAAGAAAAATAGAAAATGAAAACTTTTTTGAGGAATAATGATGGTGCTTTGGAGAAAGCAGTCATCAAGAATGCATATTCAAATGTTGAGGCTAATGTAAGTGGTCCATTTGAAGGACAAGAAGGAAGGATGCAACAGATAGGTTGCAAAGAGAATGGTGAATCTTAGGGTAGAGAGGTTCAAAAGATTGGAATAGAGGTAAAGGATGAAGATGCTGATAAAGACAAAGGAGAAACAAATCTTGAAGAGGAAGGGATGATATTGATTGGAACTATCTTGTGTCCTTTGAAGATTGGGAATTTTTTTTTCACTAGGACAGTCATGGATGAGAATGACAAGACAACCACCAAGGGAATGGTAAACTACCAAGGAAGATGGCAAGATGTTGATGAGAAGTTGCTAACAGGGGTGTCAAAGCATGAACAATCTGAGGATGAGGATAAAATGATGATGAAGGATCAAGAGAACACTAATCCAAGCATGGGGATACAATATACTAATGTAAAGGTATTGCATTGTTTTTGGGTACTAAGTCTGATTTTGTTGCAAGTGTATCCTACTATGGTACATATTTATAGCATGGTGAAGTTGATAAGGTTGTGTAAGAGTCACAGAGTGGTAGGGTTATGTTATTGATTTTTATTTCTCTTGATTTGGTCACTAGATCCTAAGCACAAGAGGAACAAAATATGATGTAGAAAGAAAGAGCATGATGTAAACTTCAAGGAAGTATATGAGAAAATGGGAAATATGTGTGGACATAAGGATTTAAGCATGAATAGGCATGGTAAGGTAGAAGGTGCATTCCAAAGGAATTCAAGGAGCCAAGAGAGAATAGAACATCAAGGGACAAAGTACACATGTGCATGAGAAATTAAAGGACATGGAGATCCATTTGGTAAGTTTTTTTTGCAGGACTTTCCAAGAGGACTTGGAAATATTTCAAGTTGAGGAGTATGGTGTAGGAGTGATGTAGGAGCATCTTGGGTCCTTTGCAATCTTTTGTCACCCAAAAGATTTTGAAGTTTGTCTATGTTGCTCAGTTCCTACTTTGACCAAGTTGGCTCGATAGTTGGTTAGTTTCCTTTGGTTACCGAGTATGGTCGGTTATCTCCTGGGCAGTCAGTTGTTTCATTGGCGCTCGATGATGCTTGTCTGTTGCTCGGTCATCCTTGCTTACCGAGTAGTTTATTTTGAGTTTCTGTTGAGGTTGACTTGTGCATTGATTATGGGTTGTAGATTTTATGCTAGTATCCATCATTGGGAAGTGTGTGGTCCCAGATCTGACTATTCCTTCCATTGATTGTGGATCTGAAGGCTGACTCAGTTTAGTAGCCTCTTGTATAAGTATAGTTGTTTGGTTAGAGTTTTAGGAGTCAACTTTGATAGAAGATAGGAAGATAGTGGAATCAAGATTGTTGGTAAATCCTTGCATGTTTGAGGAATTATGTAATTCATTGTAATATCTGGCCAAAACTGGGAAGGCCTTACAGCCTGACATGTGTGAATCAATTTGAATGATAATATATGAATGATCCTACTTTCTCTCTCTCATTGTGTTGTTGCTTTCATGTGTTGTTGAGCAAGGTGGATCAGGTAGGGTGTGCCATCCTTTTGGCCCCTCCTCCTTCCTCCTTTGTGTCAAGTGGTATCAGAGAGAGGTAAGATCTAGATCTAGGTCTACAGATCTAGGTTTGTAGGTTCCTTCTTGTGAAGCCCTAGTTGAATTTTTGTGGGGTGGTAGATTGCGATCTGACTTGCAATTGCAGAGGGTTTTCAAGATGGTTCATGGGAGGTGAGAAGTAGATCTAGGATTGGTAGATATGTTGAGACAACTTGCTGCTAGATTAGAAGCTATTGAAATAGCCTAGAGAAGAGGTAGACATCTTGAAGATGTTAGTGATGATGAAATTGAAGTGGAACAAGGTGAAGCAAAACCTGCACCTGTGATGGATCAGGGTGAGGAAATATTCTTGAAGGCTTTGACAAGTTTGAAGTCAACACAAAATTTCAATCCTCCTAAATATAGTGGGAAATTGGATTCTAATGAATTGATAGACTAGATCACTGAAATGGAAAAGTATTTTGAATATGAAAATGTATCCAAGGAAAAGAAGGTGAAAATTGTAGGCACAAAGTTGAAAGGTCATGCATCCTTATGGTGGGAGCATCTGCAATTGGATCAGAAAAAGAAAGGAAAAGACAAAATCAAGGTATGGAATAAGATAGTAAATAAATTGAAAGGAAAGTTCTTACCTTGTGATTATCAGATTAAGCTAGTTAGGCGAATGAAACGTCTAAGGTAGAAAGATAGCTTGGTAAAAGAGTATAGTAAGGAATTCTATAGATTAGATATCAAATTTGGACATGATGAGGATGATGTGGAAAGAATTACTAGATACCTGAATGGTTTGAGAATTTCCATCCAAGAGGAAATTAGTTTGGTCAAATTGGAGAACATTGAAGAGGCTTATCAATTTGCATTGAAAGTCGAGGAGAAATTGAACAAAAGACATGAAAAAAGACAAAGAGGTCAAGGTGGTAGATTCCCTAGAGGAAGAGGGAGATCTTATGGTGAAAATAGTAGATCTGAACCATAAAAGACAACTCTTGATAAAGGCAAGACCAAGTGGAAAGGTGAAAGTTCATTTAGAGGCAAAGGTAGTAACTACCAAGGTGGTTATAGTAGAGGTAATTTTTGAGGAACTTGTTACAATTGTGGAGAAGAAGGACATAGATATTTTGAATGTACACATGCAAGTAAGAAGGCTAGTAGCAGTAGAAATGATTTGGTGCAAGAGGAATCACTGAATGAACCTAAGAAGGAAAATAACTTGATGGTAAGAAGAGCACCGTGGAATGAAAGTAAAAAGGAAGATCCAGTAAGGAAAATTTTGTTCAAGACTAGATGTAGAGTTTTTGACAAAGTTTGGAAGGTAATCATTGACAGTGGTAGCTCAGAGAATCTTACATCTAAAGAGATGGTCACAAAGTTGCAGTTGGAAAGGTTGGAACATTCGAAGCCCTATCAGATTTCATGGATCAAAGATGAGCATACACTCTTGGTAAGTGAACAATGTTATGTGAATTTGAAAATTGGAAAGTACTATGATAAGGTTTTATGTGATATCATGCCTATGGATTGTTGTCATATTTTATTGGGTAAACCTTGGCAATATGATAAACATGCTATATATGATGGGAGATTGCATAAGTATACTATTGTGGCTAATGGAAAGAAACAAATCTTGTTACCTTTGATGGAAGAACCTGTTAGTAATGTTTTCACATCTGTGAAAGTTTGTTTGATAGAAGGAAGAAAGTTTGTTAAGGATTTGAAGAAGAATGATGTATGTTTTGCTATGATTCCTAACAAACCGAGTAAGAAAATGGAGGATAGTTTTCCTAAGGAGATTGGTAAGTTACTCACTGAGTAGAGTGATATCATTTTTGATAATGTACCTGATGGTTTTCCACTGAAGAGAAGTATTGATCATTGCATGGATCTAATCCATGGAGCTAGTTTACCAAATAAGGCACCTCATCGGTTGACACCTACCGAGAATTAGGAATTGAATTGATAGATTTAAGAGTTGCTGGAGAAAGGTTTAATCAGAGAAAGTTTGAGTCCCTATGTAGTACCTGCGGTATTGGCACCTAAGAAGAATGGAGAATAGAAAATGTGTACTGATTCCAGAGAAATCAATAAGATAATAGTGAAGTATAGGTTTCCTATACCAAGAATGGATGACATAATGGATAGTTTGACTAGAGAAAAGTATTTCACAAAGATTGATTTGAAAAGTGGGTATCATTAGATCAGAATCAGAGAAGGTGATGAGTGGAAGACTACTTTCAAGACAAAAGAAGGTTTTTATGAGTGGTTGGTTATGCCTTTTGGTTTAACTAATGCACCAAGTACTTTTATGAGGTTGATGAATGAAGTTTTGGAGAAATTCTTGGGTAAGTTTGTGATTGTATATCTTGATGATATTATGATATTCAGTAAGACTAGAGAAGAACAGTTGTTGCATGTTAGACAAGTTTTATAGAGATTGAAAGAAGAAAAGTTGCTGATAAATCTGAAAAAGTGTTCATTCATGAAAGAAGAGATTATGTATTTGGGATTTGTAATTTCAGATAATGGTTTGAAGATGGATCTTGAAAAGGTTGAAGCTATTCTGAATTGGCCTACACCTATGAATGCTAGTGAGGTAAGATCATTTCATGGTTTGGCAAGTTTCTACGGAAAGTTCATAAGGAATTTTAGTTCAATTTGTAATGCTATGACTGAGACTATGAGAGGAGATAAAAGAGAATTCAAGTGGACACATGGAGCTAATAAGAGTTTTGAGACCCTAAAATAGAAGGTTGCTAAATTTCCTATTTTGGCATTGCCTAATATCAATAAGGTATTTCAAGTGGAATGTGATGCAAGTGGTTGTGCAATTCGAGCTATGTTGAGTCAAGAAGGTAAACCTGTTTCTTTCTTTAGTGAAAAGTTGAATGATGCTAGAAGGAAATATTTTGTGTATGATCAAGAATTCTATGCTATTGTTCAAGCACTGAAGAAATGGAGACATTATTTGATACCGAGTGAATTTGTGTTGTATACTGATCATAAGGCTTTACAATATTTGGGTAGTCAGAATAAGTTGAATCAAAGACATATGAAATGGGTTGAGTATTTGTAGAGTTATACATTTGTGATCAAACATAAAAGTGGAGTCACTAACCGAGTTGCTGATGCATTGAGTAGAAGAAGATCTTTGATGACCGAGATGAAAATTGAAGGTCTTGGTTTTGATGAGATGAAAGATTTGTATGAAACTGATCTTGATTCTTCTAAGCCATGGAGAAAGTGTAGAGCACCTATTCAAGATCAACCGAGTACAAAATGGGAAGAATATTTCATTCAAGAAGGTATGTTGTTTAAAGGTATTTAGTTGTGTATACCGAGAGGACAAATGAGAACTAATTTGATAAAGGAGAAACATAGTAGTGGTTTGGCTGGACATTTTGGTATTGATAAAACTTTGGATTTGCTTAAGGAGAAATACTTTTGGCCACAGTTGTATAAAGATGTTTAGAAATTTGTGAAAAGTTGTGGAATTTGTCAAGTTGCAAAAGGAGTAAGTTAGAATACTGGATTGTATACACCAATTGTTGTACCTGAGGAACCTTGGACTATAATCAGTATGGATTTTGTTCTTGGCTTACAAAGACAGTAAGAGGTAATGATTCTATATTTGTTGTGGTAGATAGATTTTCTAAAATGGCACATTTTATACCTTGTAGAAAGACATCAGATGCAGTACATATAGCAGATCTTTTCTTTAAGGAAATTGCCAGATTGCATGGATTACTGAGTATTATCTCTGACTGAGACAATAAATTTGTTGGATACTTTTGGAAGACCCTTTGGAGAAAGTTTGACACTGAATTGAAATATAGTTCTACATTTCACCCACAATTTGATGGACAGAAAAAAGTTGTAAACAAAAGTTTGGGAAATTGAGATGTTTAGTTGGAGATAGACCTAGCAATTGGGATTCTACGTTGGCACAAGAAGAGTTTGCATACAATAATTCAGTGAATATGAGTACTAGAAAAACACCCTTTGAAATTGTGAATGGCATACAATCGAGAGGTCTATCTGATTTGAGAGACATTGCTGATGAAATTAAGAGAAGTGCTGAAGGAGTGAAGTTTGCCGAGTACATGAAGACATTGCATGAAGATGTGAAAATCAAGCTGGAAGAGAGTAATCAACAATACAAAGACAGAGCTGATAAATCAAGAAGACATAAATTTTTTGATGTTGGTGATGAAGTAATGGTTCATTTGAAGAAAGGTTGATTTCCTGTTGGAACATATGGGAAGCTGAAAATGAAGAAGTTTGGACCTTGCAAGATTTTAAATAAATTTGACAGTGGAAATGCATATGAGATTGAGTTACCTGATGACATGGACATATCACCAATTTTAAACATTACTAATTTGTATGAGTATCATGAACCTGATGAAGACATGCCAATATCGATGGAGTATCCTAAGAAATAGAATGAAGAAGTTGAATAGATTTTGGAGCAAAGAGTTAGCAAAAGAATAAGAGGTAAACAGTATATGGAATATCTAGTAAAGTGGAAGAATAGAATGGTTGAAGATAGTTCATGGATTTCATAGTCTGAGTTGGATGCATCTCAGATCATACTTGCTGAATGATTTGGAGAATCATTTCTAAATAACCCCAAGTGTCTGATGCAGGAGCATCTCGGGTCCTTGGCAATCCTGTGTCACCCAAAAGATTTTGAAGTTTGTTTGTGTTTCTCAGTTCTTACTTTGACCGAGTTGGCTCTATAGTTGGTTAGTTTCCTTTGGTTATCAAGTATGGTCAGTTATCTCCTAGGTGGTCAGTTGTTTCACTGGCACTTGACGATGCTTGTCTATTGCTCGGTCATCCTTGCTTACTAAGTAGTTTATTTTGAGTTTTTTTTGAGGCCGAATTTTGCATTGATTATGGATCATGGATTTTATGTTGGTATCCATAATTGGGAAGTGTTTGGTCCCAAATCTGACTGTTCCTTCCATTGATTATGGATCTGAAGGCCAACTCAATTCAGTAGCCTCTTGTATAAGTATAGTTGTTTGGTTAGAGTTTTAGGAGTCAACTTTGATAGAAGATAGGGAGATAGTGGAATCAATATTGTTGGTAGATCCTCGCATGTTTGAGGACTTCTGTAATTCATTGTAATATCTAGCCAAAATTGGGAAGGCCTTACAGCCCAGCATGTGTGAATTAATTTGAATGATATATATGAATGATCCTTCTTTCTCTCTCTGACTGTGTTGTTTTTTCTTCCGTGTGTTGTTGAGCAAGGTGAATTAGGTAGGGTGTGCCATCCTTTTGGCCGCTCCTCCTTCCTCCTTTGCATCAAGGAGCACCAAGGTCAACTCTAGAGAAAGGGAAGTACACTAGGGTCATTGTGGATCCTTGGGTGATGGGACAAGACCATTTAAGGTCATTTGATTGTAATGGACCATGATTGGTCATTTCATATTATTTTAATCATGTTTTGTAATGATGTTGATCATTTGGTAGTATGCTCACTAAAGATGTTATGTAAGCCATTGAATGGTATAGCAGGCTAGTAATGTAACCTTGGGGTCACTTGGTTCATCCAAGGATATATGTAAGGGTCAAGGACCTATAGAGATATCTAGGTTTTTGATATGGCTATTATTTCCATTAAATCATGTAATTGCACTTAAAAGTGCAAAGGTGCTAAAAAGTTGTAACATTGCATTTTAATGCAATTATAGCCTATAAGGCTCATGTGGGGGTTAGTGTGGATTGAAAAGGTTGTCTTTAAACATTTTAAATGTCATTATAGGGGCATTAGACTCATGTTGTCAAGTTTACAACATTGGTTTTCAACTTGACAACACTATTTAGTCATGTTTTTGTTATGATAGTCGGTTAGAGACTGTTATGAAATAGTTTAGACTGTTGGTTATGGGTACAGTCAATTTTTAGGAGTTTAGAAGTCTATATTATTGAAGATACATGTGAGTGGACATAGGATGGAGTGTTTCTATGTAAATAAACCAATGCAATATTTTGCAATCAATAAAACAACAACCATTTCATTGCATATTGTGAGTCTGCCGCAAGGTACAATCAACAAAGACTAATTTCAAATGTGTTTTGTAATGTATAATTGATTGAATCATGATATAATATCATTTAATTGGTTATTGTTTACATCTTTATGTATTTTTTTAAGTTTTTGAACTACTAAAAAGACCAAGAAATTGATTGGTATTTTGACTGTACCTAATTTTCTAGTTATAACAGTGAATTGGGATTGTAGTCTTCATTTCATGAATTGACTCTCCCACCCCCTGTGATCACTATGATTGGTGGAAGATGTATAAAATGTAATTTATCCTTGTAATATACTGATTGGATGCAAGGATATAGGAACTTGTATTTGAAGATCACTGAATGAAGGAGATTGCTGTGTGAGCAAGTGCCCTATTTTGGCAGTAGTCACTTGCAGAGCATATGCCCTTAAGAAAGGTTAGATTTTATGTTGCATCCTATGTTGGGGGACCAATACTGATGTGTTAGACCAATAGTTTTGATTTGGAGATAATGGTGAAGGTCTTTTTGTACAGACCCTAGGGAAATGACCCTAGAAGCAAGGGTTTGGTGGCTAGTGAATTTGGTAAGTGGTGAGACCTTAAAAATTTGAAAATATTTTGGTTTTAAACCTTACTAAATACTATTTATTGGTCAAGAGTCAAGGGGATCAGTACATTTATAAGATGCTTTGTAAATGAGGGTGCAGTAGGCCTAGTTTGTGGTTGCTAGGGTATTGGATCTAGTATATGGTCCAAAAGAGCCTACCTTGGGATTGGGGTAGGATTTAGAGAATCCAAAAGGGTATCTAAATCAGTCAAGATTTTATTGAGTTGTTTGGTAAGTTGGAAACAAAAGGACAATTTAGTGACTGGGGAAGGCTACAAGCCTAAAAGGCTAATGAAGTGGATTGGGTTGGAGATCTATTGAACAAACTTGGTGGGTTGGTGGAACATGGCATATGGACCATGTTAAGGTGTTCTAAGGTGTTAGAACAAAGGTGGAAGTCTTATTTGAAGATTTGGTATATTGGTGGATCTAGGTGCATTGGGAAGCCTAGATTGGGATCCTTGAGTGGATGTATGGTGTCAAGAGAGAAATTGGAATAAGAGGTCAAAGGAAGTTAGTTTGTTTAAAATGTCTAAGGTGTTGGTTGTCTAAATTTAGAGCACTCTATTTGACCCTTGATTTGAGACTAACTGCTTGAGTGAGTTCCAAGACACTTATAGAATCCTTAAGTTGAGTTGGGTTACTTTAGGGGATAGTAGAGGGATATGCATCATAGATAATGAAAGAGAAGATGGTGTGAAAGATGGTCCTAAAAACTATAAGCAAAAATAATGATGATGATTCAAGACTTAGGATTGATGTGTGGATGAGTCTAAGATAGCTAAGGATGATGGTGATTAGAGAAGGTGTTCTAAAGACCTAGAGGATAACTTGGTGCCAAAATGGTATGAGTTGGTTTTCCTAGTGTAAGTTAAAATAGATGTGATTTGGTCAACCTAAGATAGATTGATGGTTTTTTGGAAGATGGGATTTCTTGTCAATGTAAACCAACCTTTAGATCAAGGTGATGAGGCCACAAGGACAAAAAATATGCTACCCTAGACAATTCTTAGTCAAAGAGTGAATCTATAAAGATGGGTTTGATTTAGGATGTAGGTCCTAAGAGAATCAAAGGGATATGATACCAAGAAGGAGATGTTTGATTTTAGATTTTTGACTTGGATTTTGGATGAGGTTGGATTAGGTGATACTTCTTAAGATGATGACCAAATGCCTAAGGGTGTCCTTAAAATTCAATGGTGGTAATGCAATATTTGTGATGAAGAAGAGTGAAATGATATGTTTTTTTGTGTTGACTAGTTGAATCTCTTGATTTTTGAAAAAGGTGTGGTTCAAGTGATATTTTCTCATGAAACATAAAATCTTGTTATTGAAGATGATCTTGGCATACTTCTCACGATCTTAGATTTCCTGTTGGATTGATTTCACAATGTGTTGGTTTTTCTTGGTTTCTTGATCGACTACTTTCTTTTCTGCATAAAAATGGGCTAATGGGAGATTTTATTTCTCATGTTTCCCCAATTTGAACATGTGTTCAAAATTTTGGTCTCAAAATTCTAAGCGTGAATGGCCACAAATTTGGTAATAGTGACAAAGTTTTTGACAAGTTTTGGATTGATCAAACTATTTAGTGACTACGCTAAGCATACCTTGGCTTGATTTTGGACAATAACCTTTGGAAATTTTTGAAGATGCGAGTAGAAAATCCCTCAAGAGACAAAGCAATCTTGAAGGAATACAAAGTTTTGGACTTTTGTTTTTTATCTCTTTGGCAAAGGAATTTTTTTGTAAAAGACTTTTATTGTGTATGTTCAAAAAATGGCTTTTTTAAGTCACTTTGTGTTTTTACTTGGCTTAGCACATAAAAAATAGTTCAGGAAAATTTTATCCTAAGGAATTGGATTATTCATCAAAATATTTTCCCACATCTTTATATCTCTTCATCTCATACAACCATGTCACCCGCTAAAGGGCACCCGTGTTTTTGACTTTTGCGAGAGCTAAATAGAATATAGTCAAAGAATATTACGCAATGAGACCTCCGATGCCATATTATGAACCTCCAAATGATCAAGGGGATATGTATGGTGGGTGTGTTCTTTAGGAGAGATGCTTCCCAACCCTCTTTGCACAAAGTTTATGACACTTTTAGAGGTAGATCGAGTAAGTTTCTACTCTAAGGCATGTTTAGTAAGGGTTTTGTTTGAAGATATCTTATGCTAATCATATAAGGCACCATGGTAAAACAAGTGTGATTGAGGCCTATAGCCTCATGATACTAGGCATAAGATAAATCTACCCTCTGAGACTTTAATCTCAAGGAGGTATGTGCTAGATTTTCTTTGTTCCCACTTGGGACATTCCTGTGAGATTTTTTCCTCAAACGACAGGCCCTCTAAATGATAAAACTTGAGCGGTCACAACCATTTTTCTCTTGCACTATTGACCATGAGAGCTAGTGGGAGAGGATAGTGTATGATGTAAGGTTGCGCTCAAACATATTTTGTGAAAGTGCACCAAAGACTCAAAACACATGGTTCTTTTTCCAATAAGTTAGGCAATATTTTGTAATCTAGGACATAAGAAAACTCACAAGTGGGTAAATTTTATTCACCAAGTCCAAAGATGTTCATTTATTTTTTTCAATTCTTAAACCCAAAATGAAGTGTTTTATTTTGCTTGTTCAATTTTTAGAACCCAAAGGAAATATGAGATTTTCCTTATTTAATTTTAGTGCAACAAATGAAATGTGAGAGTTTCTTGTCCAATTTTATTGCACCAAATGAAATGTGAGAGTTGCTTGTTCAATTTTAGATACCAAATACAAATGTGAGATTGATTGTTAAATTTTAGAGCACTAGATGAAATGTTTGATTTTCCTTGTCAATTTTAGTGCACCAAAAATAAATATGTGATTTGCCTTGTTCAATTTTAATGCACCAAAAGAAGTCTTTTGGTTGCTTGTTCAATTTTAGAGCCCAAATTGAAGTGTTTGATTTGAGTTTTTCAATTTTAACCAATGCTCATTTTAAAACCCAAATATGAAGTGTAAAGTGATGTGGGACATCCAAGGTCAGTTTTAAAACACTAAATCAAAATTGAGTAAATTTTGTTAAAATAAAAATAATTAGTGACCCTGCCTTGTGTCCAATCAATCCCCCCAACCTGCACAACACATAAAGTAGAATAGTGGAACAAGTGATCCCACATGCCATACTCATGATCTCGCCAGTCTATCAGTAAGTAAAAATCATGTACATAAAATATGACAGAAAGAAATAATGTATACCTACCATAAAAGTGATCCCATTTGGTCAACTTTTTGTCTACGATCCTACTTGGCCAAGACATGATCCCACAAAAGGTTACAATTTTTAAAAATTTATAGTTTCAAGAATTTAATGTCTTACAACTTACAAATAGTCAAATGGTGATCTAGCATGTCCAAGGTGTGATCACGCCAATTGTCAGAGGAGAAATAGAAGACAAAAGATATAAGAGGTTAAGATAGAGGAAAGGGTCTGTGGGTTTGTGTTCTCGCATATAAAGGTAGCGTTCCTGCCTTCTATACACACAATCCTACAGAGTGTCAAAAAATGATGTTGTTCAAATTTTGAGGTGAATTTCAGGAACACAAATGTCTTTTATAGCCTCCTGCAACCTGCATAAAACCAAAAAATCCTTGCAAAGCACTCAAACAACATAAAATGTTAGTTTTTTGGTTAGTTTTTTTTCAAAGAAAATAAGATGAAGATAAATAGAATGTCCCTTGAAGTGGGTCCCACCGAGCATGCCAAATGTGTGCAATAAAAGTGTGAATTCAAATAGGAATGCAACAAACAAGTTAAATCATTCAAACTACACTATCAAATCAACATCTAGATTAGACAAAAGAAGAACTAGAACAAAACAAGCCTAAGAATACTCAAACCTTTCTTAAACTGAGAAAGTCCTCCTTAAAGTGTAGATTTTTCCTAATGGTTGTATGCATGCTCAAAGGATGATGCTCAAGTTTCAAAGGGTGAGCATCGATTTTGGCATTATAAGGCTATGGATGATGATTTTTCTCTTCAAAAGGGCATGATAAAAATGCGTAAAAGGTGGATAATTTGTGAAGGGTGAGGGTTCAACTTATAGGTAAATAGGAGGTGAAATGGAGGGCCAAGATTGAAATCTTGTGGATGGTCAAGATGCATTTGAGGGAGAGCACATGGATTGTACTTCTTCAAACTCATAGCCTTGTGACAAGTGTCACAAGGAGAGAGCTTGAGAGGACATTAGGGTTTGGGGAGATATTCCTTAAAGGCATATATTGTCTTAAATCCAAAAGGTCAAGTCTTGAGGATCATGACCATTTTGGGAAGAGGGAATGTGGGAAAAATGTGTAAGAATGTTGTTGGGGGCGTAAGGGCATTTAAGGTTGATAAGTAGAGAGGGAATTGGGATTGGAATTGACAAGATATGAGGTTGAATTTGGTATGGCTTAGGATTTCCTAATCCTCATGATTAAGGTTGTGCAAATGTTTAGTGGGTGATTAGGTTTGGATTAGAGGGATAGTGGGATATTTAGGAGGATGTGATGGGAAGAGAGAGAATGAGTGGAGGGTTAGATTAGCTCATCAAAGGTAATTATCTAATTAAGAGGGGTTAGTATGTGTGAAGGGATTGGGATGAGTTTGAACTAAGGGTTAGGTGGTTGGAGGATGGCTAGGTTAGGGGTTAAAGTTAGGATCTATGTGCTCCAATTTATTGAATGTGATTTATTTAATAATAGGAGGAATAAAGGGACTTATGAATTAATTTAAATAGATAAAAGTATTTATTTAAATTAATAGAAGAAGGGGGTTTAATTAATTAAATGGATATGGGTTTCCATTACATTAATTGGACTATAGTTAATTAATAACATTAACTAACTAGTGGGATGACACAAATTAATTAAATATTAAATATTTAATTAATAATTCCTTAGGAGAGAACTAAATTTATTTATGATATTGTTAATCATATTTAGGTGTCTACACCCCACAAGTAAATGGTGTGTCTGAAAGGATGAATAGAAAAATCATGTCATGTGCAAGGAGCATGAGATTTCATGTGAGATTTCCCTTATAATTTTGGGAAGATATTGTAGATACTATTTTTTACTTAATAAACAAAGCGCCTTGAAGTTCCTTATATGGTGGTATTCTAGAAGAGGTATGGATGAGAAAAAAGGTAAACTACTCATTTCTAAAAAACTTTTGGTTGTGAAGAATTTGTCCATATCAATATAGGAAATCCATCAAAGCTTGAGGAAAAATCCAAGAAGTCTACTTTCATTGGATATGGAGTTGATAATTTTGGTTATCATTTACGAGACTTTGAGAATCAAAAAATAATTAGGAGTAGAGATGACATATTCAATAAAAAATTCATGTACAAGGATCAACTAAATGAAGAAAGAAAAGGAAAACACAAAAACAAAGTGCTTGTTGAAATCCTAGTAAATGTAGTACCAATAGTGTAAGATACTATTGGACAATTAGAACCACAACAGGTTTGCCAAACTCCAGTAAGAAGATCTTCCAAGATAAGTAGACCTCCTAAACAATATTCTCCTTCATTATATTATGTATTATTGATTAGTTCAGGTGAACTAGAAAGTTATGTAGAAGCAATGTAGGTTGAAACTAGAAAGAAGTTGGAAAAAGGAATGAAAGAGGAGATGGAGTCCTCGATACAAAATCAAACTTGGGAGTTAGCTGAATTTCTTGAAGGTAAAAGAGAATTGCCTAAAAAATGGGTTTACAATTTAAAAGAAGAACATGGAGGCAAGAAAAGATATAAGGATAGACTTGTGGTAAAAGGTTTTGCACAAAAATAAGGTATTGATTTCCATGAAATATTTTCTCCTATTGTCAAGATGACTTCAATTTTAACTATTCTAAGTCTTGTTGATATATAAGATTTTCAACTAGAACAATTAAATGTCAAGTCATCTTTTCTCCATGAATATTTGGAGGAAGAGATTTATATGTAGCAACCACAAGGATATGAGGTCAAAGGTAAGGAGGGCTTAGTGTGTAGGTTGAAGAAGATCTTGTACGGGATAAAAAAAAAGCACCTTGACAATGGTATTTGAAATTTGATAGTTTTATGGTTGTACAAGGTTACAATAGATGTCATTTTGATTATTGTGTGTATTTTAAGAGATTGGATAATGATATTTATATTATCCTATTATTATATGTTGATGGGTCTAATATGCATCATACACATGACCTTAAATAGAAATTATCACAATCATTTTCTATGAAGGATTTGGGTGTAGAAAAAAAATCCTTGGTTTGAGGACAACTAGAGATAGGGAAAATCACACATTGACATTGTCTCAAAGTGATTACATAGAGAAGGCATTGAAAACATTTTAGATGCAAGATGTAAAGCCAGTTAGTACACCCTTTCCTAATCATTTTAAATTGTCCAAGGAGATTAGCCCCAAGACAAAATATGAGATGGAGTACATGTCTAAGGTTCCATACTCTTTAATAGTTGGAAAATTGATGTATGTCATGGTGTGTACAAGGCTAGATATTTATCGTGTATGAGAGTTATGAGTAGGTATATGAAAAACTTTGGAAAAGAATATTAGAATGTATTAAAATAAATTCTCAAGTATTTGATAGGTATAAAAATTCAGTCCTTATATTTTGGAGGCTCTCATTCCACTCTACAAGGCTATGTTGATTCAGATTTAGCAAAAAATATTGATAGCAGGAGGAGAACTATAGGGTATGTTTTTAATGTAGTTATCACAATGGTCAGTTGGATTTCTAGATTGAAAAAGGTTGTAGCTCTTTCAACAAAAGAAGTGAAATATGGTGCTGCTAAAAAGGCTAGTAGGAGATGATTTGGTTACAAAGGTTCATGAAGAAATTAGGAAAGACATAATAACATAGAAGGTTGAACAATGAAAACTAGAGCATAATTCATCATGCTAACAAATCAACCATTCAATCGAAGACCAATCATATAAAAATTTAGTACCATTTCATATGCTCAGTTTTAGAGGATAAAAAGTTGAAGCTGGAGAAGATACATACAAAAAAGAATCCCATAGATATGTTGAACAATGTAGTAACTTGAGAGAAACTAAATTATTTCTTAATCTCTATTGGTCTTGAAGCTTGATCATAGTGGAATGATAAATATTCAATTCTAGGTGCGTCAATCTAGTGGGAGCTACAGGGCCAATGTGATGTTACTGTAGTATATAAAAATATATATATGGTGGATGTGTGTGATAGGTGTGTATAGGATTGGGGAAGGTAAGATCCTCTTCAATACCCCAAATTCCCAAAGGAAAGATCCAAATTGATTAACCATAAGAAAATGGTCAATGCATAAATGAATCAATCGATGAAGAATATGAAGAAAGGAGAAAACCTTATATTCCATTATGGAAAGAAGTATGGAAATCTTAATTGAATTTGAAGACAAATACTAACCTCAAAGTATGACAGATCTAGAAAATGTTGTTTTTTGGTGTCTATATTTAGTTTCAGGAAATTCTGCAACCGGATCTGACCTAGAAACACAGAGACAAAGAAAACCTAGAAACCTTCTGCTTTTATGAGAAAGGTTGACCTTGACCTAAATATGGGGGTAAAATCTTGCCTCAAGGCACAATCTTTCCCCTTTATGTTGACCTTGACCTGCGTTTCTCCGACGAAAATTCTGTTCACGGATCCCAAAAGTCTTCCGAAAGGGGTGTCTAGATCTGCACTATAATTCCATGTTCTGTACCTGTTCCTACAAGAAAAATGGTTTTGTTTATTAGGGGGGGGAGGGGTTTTCTTTGGTCAAACCCCAATTTAGGAATTAACCTTGAAATTGAATTGAAATTGTAGTAATAAACAAAGTAAATGAAACAATTCACCTTGCCTACGTTGAAACCCTTGTGGAGGATTTGAATCCTTGAATCCACAAGTATGGATGCTCCAAATGAATGTAGAATTGGATGTAGGATGTCTCAAATCAATTGTCTTTAGATCTTAAACACCAAACTTGAATGGATCTTGGAATAGGAAGAAGCTTGAATGAATGTGGATGGAGAAATCTTCAACAAGAGGGCTCCATAGAGATTGAGTCCTTCAATGGCTACCAATGGATCTCCTTGATGAATTGGATCTAGAATGATTGAATGCTTGAAAATAAATGAATGATTGAATGCTTTCCTTCTCCTTCTTTCTCTCTTCTCTCTTCTTGATTTTTCTTGAGAGATATTGTGATGTGATGCTTGATTGCAAAAGAGAGATGATAGATGGATTGAAATGAGAGAGGAAGGCTTCCTTTTATACAAGTCTAGGGCACAAAATTACAGAGAGGCCTACATAGGAGAATTAAATTCCCATTTAAACCTTAACCCCTAGAAATAGACCTAGATTAAATATAATTTAAGAGTTTACCATTTTGAAGCCCAAAATAGCTGACCTGGAAGCGGGAAATAAATCTTTCCGAAACCCGACATTCGAAAACTTTGGAATCTTGAATTTTGGACCTTGGGTCAAGGTTGAGGTCAACCATGACCTAGGTCAGGGTCAAGGTCAACCATGACCTAGGTTAGGGTTGAGGTTGACCTTGACCCTCAGGTTAAGAATCTCAGGGTTTCAGGTCAGGTTGCTAGAATAATGCAAAAAAGAAGTGGAAAATGGGGCAGAATAGGGGAAAAATCCAAATCCAAGTCAAAGACCCATTCAAGGCATTTGACATGACCCCAAACTACTTACTCAGAGGGATAAACTAGTCCTAAATGGAAGTTCTTCCATTTTCAGATGATACATTTAGCCCCCACTTTAGCAAGAGTATGGACTCAATGCAAACTCTTGGTAAATGAGAACTTATGCCCCATTGTGAACCACACAAGGAAACAACACACCTGGAAAGATGGAGTTGAACTTCCTAGTGAATGTGGCTACTCATTAGTCAAACCATCAAGGATTCACCCTTAGGAATATTCTATTCCAAAAGAGAAAATCCAAAACAAAAGAGATCTAGTCTTAAGGACACCTTTGACCTTAAAAGATCCAAACCTTGAAAATTGAAACTAGAGGGATCACGAGATCCTATAAGATAAAAATCCATGAGTTAAGGATTAGTCACTAATCCATAAAGGGAGAAAAGAGCCTTGAAAACAATATATATTGAAAGTTCCTATGTGCAAAAAGTGAGCAGAGCGTATGCCCCCATGTTAAAGTCATTGCTAACAATTTAACAGGAGTAATGGCTTGAACATAAATATAAAAAACTCCACTGATTACATTTCCACTACGAGATGCCCCCAAGCGAAGACAAATCAAGGGAAATACCACATAAACATATAGAGAACACAAAAGGGATCTACCTATCGTGGGGTCAGTATGATCATAAGATAATATTTATATATGATATTATTGCAAATGAATTGACATCATTCCCCAAAGAAAGTACAATCACAATGGAGGAAATAAAACATAAGAGTTATGAAGAAGAGTCTTTTTAGACCACAACATGGAGACCAAAAAGATTCAGTGCTACCAAGTCACAAATCCAAGTGGACTACACAAGGAAAACATTTACGAACAATAGCACAAGTACAACATAACATGAAAACAACATATAGAAGAGTAAAGATACATATAGAGGAATTGTACAATGGGTTTGATTCCTTTATCACCTTGCACCAACAAAGTAATAAGGGTCGTATAAAAGAATCTAACAAACATTTAGCAAACACATTACAAGAGAAGTATAATACAACATGAGAACACACAAAAAGCTATCATGAAGGACAAGCCAATCAAGCATGTTGCCTACTCTCCCCATTTCATTCTATATCATTTTCGGAAGGTAGGAAACACACAAGAGGGACTATATCCAATACAGTAGGAATGATAACCAGTTCCAAATAAGGATCCTCTTGAGAATCATAATGTTCGATACTAGGTGTAATTATCAATTGTGCTGAAAGAAAATTAGGTAAATTAGTATTAATGTCAATAGTCTTATATTCATCATTAGCATCATTAGTATCATCAATATTATCTTCTTCATCTAGATTAATTGAAATAGAATATAAGATACAAATAGAATCATCATAATCATTCATTTTAACATCATTATTAACATTAACTTCTTCTAACACATCAGACATAGGCTGGTCAAAAGAAGGTAAAGAACTTTGAATAACAGAGGCACGGGCTTTAGCTTGAGCTTGATGCTTCTTACGATGTTCATTAGCAGACCAGTTACTTTTTTTCTTGTTTGAAATATGTTGAGAACTAGGAGGGACAACCACTGGTTCCTTCATAGGTTCTATAGGAGGATCAATAGGATTTTCAGTAGGTTGAAAAGAAACACTAGAAGCTTGATTAACAGAACTAGAAGCCATGGATAAAGGAGGTATGGAAGGTGTAGGAACAAGACCATAGTTAAGATTCATCTGAGGCATGCTTAACTCAAGAATCTTACGATGTTTATAGGCTTGATATGAGTGAAAAAGGTTATCAAGTCGAGAAGGACATGAATTAGGTAATGAAGGCCAAAAGAAGTCAAGTGTAGCACAATCCCTAGGCATAGAAGGTTGATATAAACTATGATTAATCATCTTCAATTCTTCATCATGAATGAATTTAAGACATTTATCGATAGGAGAAGAAACTACATGCATGATATTCAACCGAGGGAAACCTATCTTAACTTGGAACTGATCAGAGGTAGGAACAAAAATGAATGTAGTGTCCACAACTTTACCATAGAACCAAATAATGGATAAAGAAAACCATTACAAGTTTGAATTCATACATCCGATTTATCATAAGAATCACATTGTAAGTTCTTCATAAAAAGATTTTCTTCAGTAATAACATTGACTAAGGATATAGGATCAAAAAGACTAAGTTGAGTTTGAGATTGAGGTTGGGGTGGAGATATAGATTGAGACAAAACAACATGCTCTACATGGTTAACAATGTGATTAAGATCATCCATCTTTGAATCATAAACAATATCCACAAAAGATGGCTGAACAATGGTATTAGTATCATGTGTAGACAAAGGATTCATATATATTTGGAGGTTTTGATTAGGAGGAGAGACATATTTGTTCCCACTACCATAAAAATTAACAACAGATAAAGCATTAGAATTAATTAAATCTTGAATCTTATGTTTTAAAGAATAACACTTCTCAATATCATGGCTATTCTGACGATGGTCTTAACAAAAGGCTTTGGAATCAAAGGATTTGGATGCGACTATAGTAGGTAAAAGAGGTTGAATAGGAGGTAATAAAATCATATTAGCAGTCAACAATTTACTCATAATAGAATGCAAAGATTCAGAAAGAGGAGTAAACGTATGATTTAGATGAAAAGAAGTGGATGCAGAAGTGGCATTGTTGGATACAACAACAACTTGATCAACAACTGCATTTTCTTGCTTATTTATCTTGACATAGTTATTAGGTTTTTGAAACTTGTTTGGATTAGGAGTAGCATCACTCTTATCAACTAGGATAGGAGCCATTGGAGTGTTGCTCTCAAATTGACTCACTTGTAATTGATAATGATGAAGTGCTGAACAAAGTTGTTGAAAAGAGGTAAATTCAGTAAGAAAAATCTTATCTCTAATATCCTTTTGTAAATTTTAAATAAACATACGCTGAATATCAATATCAGGAACATGATAAGAAATCTGAGTATACAAATTCTTAAATCTACCAATAAATTCTGTCAATTTTTCTTTAGTATTTTGTTTACAATGTGTCAAATCAGTTAAGGACACTTATAGACCAATGTTATTTTGAAATTATTGAATAAAGGAATTAGCAAGTTTTGGAAAGGAATCAATAGAATAAAGAGGCAAGGAACAATACCATTGCAAGGCCTTATCACGAAAATTTCTAGCAAACAACTTGGCTAAAATCCTATGGTCATGAGCATAGTCACTACAAAGGATTTGAAATGTTTTAACATGAGTAACAGGGTCTCTGATGTAGGAGCATCTTGGGTGTAAGAAAAATCTTGCATCACCCAAAAATATTTCTATTTTTGTATTCAATAAGGGCTATCTTGTGCAGAGTTGCTATTGATGGAAACTTTCTATTTTTAGTAAGTTGGTCATTCGATCTCAGAATGTTTTGATTTCTTCCTTGGAGGTTCATTTTGGTCATATCAGCCTGCCAGTAAAGTTTCATTGACAGATCAATTCTAGCTTTGTAGATATTGAAGATTTTCGGTATTGGCAACAGGGTATAGAAACTTTGAACTCAGTTTTGAAGGCTTTAGAGGCCCTGGATGAGGTCAAAAATTTGGATGCCAAGCGCTTGCATGAGTCAAGGCTATAGAGCACTTCATGGCATTTTCAGAATGGGGTTATAATAGTCAATCGGGTCAACTAGCAATGACTTATAGTCTTCGGAAGTTGGGTCACCTGAAATAGCAGAAAATGATTTTCCTTCAAAATTTCTGTTTGGGTTTCAAAAGTTATTTTGAGCTGACTTTGATGTAATAAATTGAAAAATAAAATAATTCTAAGTTTGGTCGGCCTTGTTGGCTAAAATTCTGGAACCTTCCGAGGCGGTGGAAAATTGCCTATATAAGGAAGGCCGTAGTGTTGTCTTAGGTAGTTCGGGACAAGGGTAGTAGATTTGAGTATTGATTCGAGGCTTTGTCCTATGGAATATTGTAAGGGAATGCCCAAGTGGATTTGCATATTGTAATTCTGAAAGTTTGTAATTCCACATTTGTGGAGATAATAAGAAGCCCATTTTATGTTCTTGTATATTGTTGTTGTTTCTCTATTTTTGTTATGTATTTGTGGTATTAAAGGGAGCACCCTTTATCAAGTGGTATTAGAGTAGGAGTTCTGAGTGTGTAAATAGATCACTGACTATGAGGCAGTTTGCACCATGACCGTGGTTAGGGTTTCAACGTGCATCACAAAAATGCCTCCATGAAGGGAACATGGCAGAAGAGCTAGTGTTGTAATACTTGAGCTTAGAGTGCTCCAGAGACAAGTGCGAGCATTGCAAGAAGAGATTCACAAAGGAATAAATCTTAATGTCAGAGACAAAAGTGAGGATGAAGCCAAAGAAGAAGATCAAGAAGGAGAAGTCAAAGTTGTGAACTAGGAGGAAGAAAGACTTTTTCAGGCCATTTCCAAGATCGAAAAAAGACCTAAGATTGAGGTTCCTGCATTTTCAAGAAATCTTAACCTAGAGGAGTTGATCGACTAGATCAATGAATGTGAAGAGTATTTTGAGTATGAAGATATTAAGGAACTTGATAGGGTCAAATTTGCGAAGGCCAGACTGAAAGGTCATGCGAAGATCTGGTGGCAAGAGATTCAATTGGAGTGAAATAGAAGAGGGAAAGATAAAATCACAAGATGGGATCAGATGGTGGATAAATTGAAGTGACAGTTCATCCCTGTTGATTATGAGCTTGACCTACTAAAGAAGATGCAAAGTTTGAAGCAGGAAGGAAGATCTATTCAGGAGTATACAGAGAAGTTATATCGAATCCTCATTAGAACAGGTCATGCAAAAGCTAACAAGGAGAAAGTTTCCCATTACCTTAATGGGTTAAGGCTGAGCATTTAGGAGGAGCTAAATCTGGTTTGAATGAATAGTATTGAAGAGGCATACTAGTTTGCCCTAAAAGTAGAGGAAAAATTGAACAAGAAGTTCGAGAGCAGAAAAAATGGAAGAGGCCACGGTGGATGATTTGGTGGATGGTCATATGGAGGCCAAAATGAAGATTTGAAAAAGAAGGATGAGGCCAGTAGCAGTCAAAATCAGAGAGAAAACAATTCCAATCGTTTCCTAGATCAGAACAATAGAGATCAGAGAGGAAGAGGAAGAGGACAAGGATCTGGAAGAGGAGGCTTTCGTGGAACATGTTTTCACTATGGAGAAGAAGTTCATAGGGCATTTGAATGTCCTCAACACTAAGGAAGGATAGATAGGAGGAATGAAGGCTAGGCTAGAGTGGCACATGTAGATGAAGATGCAAGATCCTCAAATTCTAAAGATGCTAAAAGAGGAGAAACATTGATTAATAGAAGAGTCCTGCTAAGAGGTGAGAATGAACCCGAACAAAGGAGGAGCCTATTTATCACTAGATGCAAGTGTGAGGGTAAATGTTGTGATGTGATTATTGATAGTGGAAGCACTAAAAATTTGGTGTCAGAAGAGATGGTGACAAAGTTGAAGCTCAAGAGATAGAAACACCCACATCCATATCTGATTGCCTGGGTGCAGGATGACCACAAGGTCATGGTTAGTGAACAATGCCTAGTAAAGTTCAAGATTGGTAGGTACCATGATGGGGTACTATGTGATATCATACCTATGGATGCATGTCACATGTTGTTGGGTAGGCCATGGTAGTTTGGCAGATGTGATGTGCATGATGGTCGTGTGAATACCTATTCCCTGACAAAGGATGGAGTGTGACATAAGCTAAATCCATTGAAGGAGACCGAAGAAAAGGTATGTGGTAATGCAAGAATAACTTTTGTTGATGGAAAAAAATTCCTAGATGGTATGAGGCATGAGCATGTGTGTTTTTCTTTAATTCCAAAAGTTGGTAAAGAGGAAATAGAGGATGTACTTGTAGAGGTTGTAGATTTGTTGAATGAGTTTTAGAATATTGTATTTGATAATGTACCTAATGGATTACCACCGGTAAGGAAGATCAGTCATCAGATGGATTTGATTTCAGGAGCCAGTTTGTCAAATAAGGTAGCACACATAATGACACCTGCAAAAAGTGAAGAGTTGAACAGACAAGTACATGAGTTATTGCAGAAGGAGTTGATTCAAGAGAGTCTGAGTCCCTGTGCTATACCAGTGGTATTAGCACCAAAGAAGAATGGAGGATGTGTATAGATTCTAGAGCAATAAATAAGATCACAATCAAGTATCAGTTTCCATTGCCATGAATGGATGATATTATGGACTGTTTGAGTGGGGCTGTGTATTTCTCAAAGATAGATCTGAAGAGTGGATATCACCAGATTCAAATCAGAGAAGGAGATGAATGGAAGACTACCTTCAAGATAAAGGAAGGATTGTATGAGTGGTTAGTTATGCCTTTTGGGCTAACCAATGTACCGAGCACTTTCATGCGGCTCATGAATGAGGTTTTGAAAGAATTTTTGGGTAAGTTTGTCATTGTTTACCTAGATGATATTTTGATCTTTAGCAAGACATTGGAGGAACATATGATGCATATTCGTATGGTGTTTGAGAAGCTGAGAAATGAGAAATTGTTGATTAATTTGAAGAAGTGTAGTTTTGTGAAGAAGGAATTAGTTTATTTGGGATTTGTAGTTATAGAAAAAGGTCTAAAAATGGACCCAAAGAAAGTACAAGCTATCCTTGAATGGCCCACTCCAAGGAGTGCTACTGAGGGGTAAGATATTTTCATGGTTTGGCTAGCTTTTACAGAAAGTTTATCAAAAATTTTAGCAATATTTGTGGACCCTTGACTGAAACAACGAGAGGGGATAGAAAAGAGTTCAAGTGGACTAATGGGGTAGATAAGACTTTTAAATTGTTGAAATAGAAAGTTACAGAACAACTTGTTTTAGCACTTCCAAATTTTAATAAGGTGTTTCAAGTAGATTGTGATGCTAGTGGTACTGCAATAGGAGCTATTATGAGCCAAAAAGGTAAACCTATTTCTTATTTTAGTGAGAAGTTGAATGATGCCAAGAGAAAATATTCTATTTATGATCAGGAATTTTATGCTATAGTTCAGACATTGAAGAAGTGGAGACACTATCTACTTCCTAAGGAGTTTGTTTTGTATATTGATCATCAAGCTTTGCAATATTTGAATAGTCAAGGAAAGCTGAATCAAAGACATTTGAAATGGGTTGAGTTTTTGCAGAGTTATACATTTGTTTTGAAACACAGAAGTTGAAAGTCTAACAGGGTTGCAGATGCACTTAGCAGAAGGCAACTATTGCTGACAGAGATGCAGATTGAGGTGGTTGGGTTCAAGGAACTCAAGAATTTTTATCTAGAGGATCTTGATTTTGGTGAAGCTTGGAAAGCTTGTAAAGAACCTGTTTGATGAAGGGTACTCCCCTTAATACCACAAACACATAACAAAAATAGAGAAACAACAACAATATGCAAGAACAGAAAATTGGCATCTTATTATCTCCACAAATGTGGAATTACAAACTTTCAAAATTATAATATGCAAAGCCACATGGGCATTCCCTTACAATATTTTGTAGGACAAAGCCTCAAATCAATACCTAGATCTACTACCTAGAACTATCCTGAACTACCTAAGACAACACTATAGACCTTTCTTATATAGGCAATTTCCACCACTCGAGAAGGTTCCATAAATTTAGCCCTTTAGGCCAACTAGACATAGAATTATTTATTTTTCACAATTATTACAATAGGGTCGGCTCAAAAGAAATACAAAATATGATTTTAGGTAACCCAACTTCCAGAGGCCATAATTTTTTAACCTTTGCTTCAATTTTCTATTGTAACCACTTTTCAGAAATGCCATGATGAGATCTACATTGCCTGATACACGCTAGTGCCAGTCAGTTGGGGGTCGACCGTGATTTGGAGCCTCTAAGACCTTCAAAATTGACCTAAAAGATTTCATACCCAAAAACCTCAATAAATTCACCAATACTGATGATGTGGCAATGAAACTCAACTGGTAGGCTAAAATGACTAAGATGAACCTCCAACTGTGAAATCAGAACATTCTGAGATCATATGACCAACTTACTAAAAATAGTAAGTTTCCATAAATAGCAGCTATGCACAAGATAACCCTTATTAAAAAGAAAACCAAAATATTTTTGGGTGATGCAAGATTGCTCTTACACCTAGGATGCTCCTGCATCAGACACCCGGGGTAATTTGAGAAGTGACTCTATCATGACTCAGGTGTGCAGAGGAAAACCAAGATGGTTAACCTCCTCCTTCGTTAGCCATGATGAATCTTCAATAGGTCATCCTTTCCATTTGACCAAATACTCTTCATATGTCATGTTCCTTGTGCTTCTGCCAACATGACCATCCAGTATGTCTTCAATCTCCTTGATATCTGAACTGGTTGCTGGAATACTCCACTGTGCTGTTGTAACCTCATCTTCAACACCTCCTTCATGATACTCTGTCAGATCTGAAGCATTAAATACTGGTGAAGTATTTAGCTCAGTAGGCAACTCGACCTCATATGCATTTCTTGAATCATGCTTCTTCAATATCTTACATGGCCCAAACTTCTTCATTTTTAGTATCTTACATGATCATGCCTCATACCATCTGAGAAATTTCCTCTATCAACAAAAGTTATTCTTGCATTACCACATACATTTTCTTCTATTTCCCTTAATGGTTTTAGCTTATGTCGCACTCCATCCTTTGTTAGGGAATAGGTATTCACATGACCATCATGTACGTCACATCTATCAAACTGCCAAGGTCTACCCAACAACATATGACATGTATCCATAGATATGATATCACATAGTACCTCATCTTGGTACCCGCCGATCTTGAACTTCACTAGGCACTATTCACTGATCATGATTTTGTGGTCATCTTGCACCCAGGCAACCCGATATGGATGTGGATGTTTTTGCCTCTTGAGCTTCAACTTTGTCACCATGTTTTCTGACACCAAATTTTTAGTGCTTCCACTATCAACAATCACATCACAACATTTAACCTCACACTTGCATCTAGTGCTAAATAGGCTCCTCCTTTGTTCAGGTTCATTCTCACCACTCAATAGGACTCTTCTTTTAATCAACATTTTTCCTCTTTCAACATCTTCAAAATTTGATGATCTAGCATCTTCATCTACATGTGCAACTTTGGCCTGGCCTTCATTCCTCTGATTCATCCATCCTTGGCATTGAGGACATTCAAATTCCCTATGACCTTCTTCTCCATAGTGAAAACATGTTCCACAGAAGCCTCCTCTTCCAGATTCTTGTCCTCTTCCTCTTCCTCTCTGATCTCTATTATTCTAATCATGGAAATGATTGGAATTATCTCCTCTCTGATTCTGACTGTTACTGGCCTCATCCTTCTTTTTTGAATCTTCATTTCAGTTTCCATATGACCATCCACTAGATCTTCCATCACAACCTCTTCCGCTTTGTCTGCTCTCAAACTTCTTGTTCAAATTTTTCTCTACTTTTAGGGAAAATTGGTACGCCTCTTCAATACTGTTCATTCAAACCAAATTTAATTTGTGGAAGGAAAGATTTCTGGTTGGTACATATCACTGTTACTCTAGATAGAATGAAGTGGTTGGATTTCATCATTTAGGATGATATGCTATTCAGAGGGAGTTAGTTGTGCATTCCAAGAAGTTCTATGAGGGAGAATCTCATTAAGGAGAAGCATAGTAGAGGATTGGATGGACATTTTGGTCGAGATAAAACCCTTGCTTTGGTTAGTGAGAATTATTATTGGCCACAGTTGCAACAAGATGTCAAGAAGTTTGAACAGAGTTGCAGAGTATGTCAAATGACGAAAGGAGTGAAGCAGAATACTGGGTTGTATCAGCCATTACCTATACCAGAGAAGCCTTGGGAGGATATCAGTATGGACTTTGTTCTTGGTTTACCAAGGACACAGTGGGGACATGATTCAATTTTTGTGGTAGTTGACAGATTCTCAAAGATGGTACATTTTATTCCCTACAAGAAGACTAATGATGTTCATGTAGCAGAATTGTTTTTCAGAGAAGTAGTGAGACTACATGGTTTGCCAAAGAGTATAGTTTTAGATAGGGACACTAGGTTCATTAGATATTTCTGGCATACATTATGAAAGAAGTTGAAGATAGATTTGAAGTTTAGTTCATCACATCATCCACAGACTGATGGATAGACAGAGGTGGTGAATAGGAGTTTTGAGAATTTGCTGAGATGTTTGGTTGGAGATAAGCCAATAGGATGAGATTTGATTTTACCACAGGCAGAATTTGCATACAATAACTCTATCAACAGGAGCACTGGTAAATCACCATTCCAAATTGTATATGGAAGTAGTCCAAGAAATGCATCTGAGTTGAGAAAGATAGATAAAGGAGAAATAAGTAGTGTTGAAGCTGAGGATTTTGCAGAATATTTGAAGAACATCCATGAGGAGGTGAGGAAGCATATTACCAAGATGAATGCACAGTATAAGGCTAAGGAAGATGAGAAAAGGAGGCATAAGGAATTTTAGGTTGGAGATGAAGTCATGGTTCATTTGTGAAAGGAAATATTTCTTGTTGGTACATATAACAAGTTGAAAATGAAGAAGTTTGGGCCATGTAAGATACTGAAGAAACATGATTTAGGAAATGCATATGAGGTTGAGTTGCCTACTAAGCTGAATATTTGACCAGTATTTAATGTTTCAGATTTGACAGAGTATCATGAAGGAGGTGTTGAAGATGAGGTTACAGCAGCATAGTGGAGTATTCCAGCAACCAGTTCAGATATCAAGGAGATTGAAGACATACTGGATAGTCATGTTGGCAGAAGCACAAGGAACATGACATATGAAGAATATCTAGTCAAGTGGAAAGGATGACCTATTGAAGATTCATCATGGCTAACAAAGGAGGAGGTTAACCATCTTGGTTTTCCTCTACACACCTGAGTCATGACAGGGTCACTTCTCAAATTACCCTGGGTGTCTGATGCAGGAGCATCCTCGGTGTAAGAGCAATCTTGCATCACCCAAAAATATTTCTATTTTTGTATTCAATAAGGGCTATCTTGTGTAGAGTTTCTATTTATGGAAACTTTCTATTTTTAGTAAGTTGGTCATCCAATCTTAGAATGTCCTGATTTCTTCCCTGGATGTTCATTTTGGTCATATCAGCCTGCTAGTAAAGTTTCATTGACAGATCAAGTCTAGCTTTGTAGATATTGAAGATTTTTGGTATTGGCAACAGAGTATAGAACTTTGAACTCATTTTTGAAGGCTTTAGAGGCCCTAGATGAGGTCAAAAATTTGGGTGATAGGTGCTTGCACGATTCAAGGCTGTAGAGTGCTTCATGGCCTTTTCGGAATGGGGTTATAATAGTCAATCGTGTCAACTAGCAATGACTTATGGTCTTCGAAAGTTGGGTCACCTGAAATAGAGAAAAATGATTTTCCTTCAAAATTTTTGTTTGGGTTTCAAAAGTTATTTTGAGCTGACTTTGATGTAATAAATTGAAAAATAAAATAACTCTAAGTTTGGTCGGCCTTGTGGCTAAAATTCTGGAACCTTCCCAAGTAGTGGAAAATTGCCTATATAAGGAAGGCTATAGTGTTGTCTTAGGCAGATTGGGATAGTTCTGGGTAGTAGATCTGAGTATTGATTCGAGGCTTTGTCCTATAGAATATTGTAAGGGAATGCCCATGTGGCTTTGCATATTCTAATTTTGAAAGTTTTTAATTCCACATTTGTGGAGATAATAAGAAGCCCATTTTCTATTCTTGCATATTGTTGTTGTTTCTCTATTTCTATTATGTGTTTTTGGTATTAAGGGGAGCACCCTTCATCAGTCTCCCTTACCATTTTAATTCTCAAGACTAGGCATATCAGTTTGCTGAGGAACAGGAGCACGAATAATGTCTAGGGATAAAGGACTACCCATGTCACATGTAGGAATGCTAAACTTGGATTGAGTTAAAGATGCAAGTTGTTGTTGTAAAGAGGACATAGTTTGAGCCAAACTAATGATTGTTGAATCATTAGTCAATGAAGTAGGAGGCTTAGAAACAATAAACACTAGGTAAAGTGTATGAAGTGATGAGAATGGAAGACACAACCAGAGGAACACTTAGAACCACAGTTGGAAGAGGATTGGAATAAGTAAAAGGAACATTATGATAAGAAGGTTTTGAAGTAGGTAGGGACATGGGAGGAACACTCATAGGAAGAGAGGGAACCAACATAGTCACTAAAGGATGAGTATAAGTAGGAATGCTAGGTAAAGGAATAGAGGAAGGTTCCACACTAGTGACAGGAGTAGTGAATCCTAAATCTTGAGCTTCTTGAGCTAAAGGTTTAACATTTGAATGCAAAAGATGAGTAATATCACATAAGAGATTAACACCTTCATCACTATCATGAAGGACTTTCTTAAGAGCATCTATAGCTTGAATAAAATCTTGATTATGGTTCTCTTGAAGAAGCCAATTTCCCATTTTATCAAGTTTAGCTGAAAGTTTTTGGAATTGTTAAGGAGGAACTCTTAAAGTGTCATCCTCATCATGAGATGAGTGAGAAGATTTATGCTCCATAGTAGGATTTGAATGATGAGTATCAAATTTTCATCTAGGATCCTAAGGAGAGGAGAGGAAGACTCAGGATAAAAGAAACCCATAATTCTACGACTTCTTCTAACCAAAATATTATAAGTAGGACTAGAGGCAGAAAAGCTCATATACCAATGCAATATAAATGAACTAAACTAGGAAAACACAAAGCATGAGTAAATAAATGTTTTTGTATCTTTGATTTATAAGAAATGTAAATGCAAACATAAAAAAGAAGACTAATACATGCAAGATCTAACACCATAAAAGAAAGAGTTGTCTATCGCGGGTTCACCAAAATTTAGTATATAAAAATATATATATTGCAGATGTGTGTGATAGGAATGTATAGGATTGGGGAAGGTAAGATCCTCTTCAATACCCCAAATTCCCAAAGGAAAGATCCAAATTGATTAACCACAAGAAAATGGTCAATGCATAAATAAATCAATTGATGAAGAATATGAAGAAAGGAGAAAACCTTATATTCCATTATGGAAAGAAGTATTGAAATCTTAATTGAATTTGAAGAAAAATACTAACCTCAAAATATGAAAGATCTTGAAAATACTATTTTCTAGTGTTTGTATTTAGTTTCAGGAAATTCTGCAACCAGATCTGGCATGGAAACACAAAGACAGAGAAATCCAAAAATATTCTACTTTTTTGAGAAAGGTAGACCTTGACCTAAATACGGGGGTACAATCTTGCCCTAGGGCACAATCTTTCCCTTTTATGTTGACCTTGACTTGTGCTACTCCAAAGGAAATTCTATTCGCGAATCCTGAAAGTCTGCCGAAAAGGGTATCCATATCTGCACTATAATTCACTGTTCCATACCTGGTCCTGCAAGAAAAATGGTTTTGTTTGTTGGGGGGGAGGGGTTTGCCTTGGGAAAATCCCAATTTAGGAATTAACCTTGAAATTGAATTGAAATTGTAGTAATAAACAAAGTAAATGAAACAATTCACCTTGCCTATGTTGAAACTCTTGTGGAGGATTCGAATCCTTGAATCCAGAAGTATGGATGCTCTAAATGAATGTAGAATTAGATGTAGGATATCTCAAATCAATTGTCTTTAGATCTTCAACACCAATCTTTAATGGATCTTGGAATAGGAAGAATCTTGAATGAATGTGGATGGAGAAATCTTCAACAAGAGGGCTCCATAGAGATTGAATCCTTCAATGGTTACCAATGGATCTCCTCGATGAATTGGATCTTGAATAATTGAATGCTTGAAGATGAATGAATGCTTGAATGCTTTCCTTCTCCTTCTTTCTTTCTTCTTGATTTCTTTATTTCTCTTGAGAGATATTGTGATGTGATGCTTGATTACAAAAGAGAGATGATAGATGGATTGAAATGAGAGAGGAAGGCTTCCTTTTATACAAGTCTAGGCACAAACTTCTAGAGAGGGCTACATAGGAGAATTAAATTCCCATTTAAACCTTAACCCCTAGAAATGGACCTAGATTAAATATAATTTAAGAGTTTACTATTTTGAAGCTAGAAATAATCGACCCGAAAGCAGGAAATAAATCTTTTCGAAACCCGACATCTGAAAACTTTGGAATCTTGAATTTTGTACCTTGCATCAAGGTTGAGTTTGACCTTGACCTAGGTCAGGGTCGAGGTTAACCTTGACCTAGAAGGTGGACCTTGACCCTGAGGTCAAGAATCTTAGGGTTTCAGGTCATGATGCTAGAATAATGTAGAAAAGAAGTGGAAAATGGGGCAGAATAGGGGAAAAAGCTAGATCCAAGTGAAAGACCCATTCAAGGCATTTGACATGACCCAAAACCACTTACTCGAAGGGCTAAACCAATCTGAAATTGAAGTGCTTCCATTTTCTGATGATACAGTTGCTACAACATCAATCTCCAAGTGGGATATTATTGGTATGTGGTGATTGATAATGAAATTTTTTGGGTATTAAGAACTATGTAATGCACTGAGAGGGGAGAGGGGGTGGATAAGTGTAGTAACCAATTCAACAATTTAAACTAATTATGATCATTGATTACAAATAAAATAGTAAACTAATCATTGATGCATTAACCATTATTATTGATCACACTCATAAACATAAAGAAATAAATGAAAACCAAAAATCACAACCATAAAAACATATGACACAATGATTTTGGTATCTTGGAAACCCTTTTAAGAGGGGAAAACCATGGTAGGGATGAAACCCAAAATCTTCTCTACTGCAGTGTGGAAGGTGCTCTATGAAAGACTTACAAAAACTCTTTCTTAGAGTCATTCATCTTGTGAGAGATGCCTAGTACACTATAAAATGTACAATAAATACCTTTTAAAGTCTACCTCGTGTGAGGATTGAAACCTCAATCTAGAGATTCACCTTGTAAAAGGATTTAACAACTAAGACCTGTAAGAGTCTACCTGGTGAAAGGATTTAACTTGATGCAATTGTGAGAGAACAACAGGTAACTAATATATAGTATCACTCCTTTCCTATAAGACCCTTTATGTCTTGTAGCTTCTTACACTTCCATACTATTTGTGACTCAAAACTCTCCTTCAAATCTTATCACAATCTTCTATATCGGTCATTGATTGATCTTACAATAGTTTTCCTTCACAAAAAGTCTAACCTCTTGTATCCTTCTCACAGATAATATTTTATATGATTCCTTAATTTTTTTTCCACTTAAACAATTCTATTTATTTTTCCTCCTCTCACTTGATTCACCAATCTCGAGATAGTAATACATTTTTCTCTTAGAATCCAAACTTGCTTTTAAGTCATTTTACACTTTAGGTTCAACTCCTTGTAGAATGTTCCAGATCATTTTTAACCTTAGATTAAATTGTTCATACAGTTAAACCAATAGAATATTGACAACTCAAATAAATTTCATAACAAACCTCACCTCAATTTTTTTTTCAATTTTTTGTTTAGCAATCAAAGAAATAATGTTATAATTTTTATTCTAGAATGTTGATTAATCGTTCAAATATAAATAAGACATTAACATTTTAAGATTCGATCGTACAATTAATCTTTAAAATTTTGTAATACATCATCCTATGAAACTGCTCCTCATAATATTTTAATCTTCATATCAATTCATCAGTTTTCCATCATATTGTTGTTCTTCCTGCTTACTGGTTGTGTCACTTAGTCAGTTTTAGGTTGTTCATATTAGATTCTTCATTATCGGTCATTGTAAATTGTGTTGATAGATTGTTTAGTGTGTTTGACCATCAATGACAACATTTGATTAGACAAGTATCATTGTTTGTTGTCTTTCCCAGTTAGTTGATCAATGGAAACAATCTCCCCCTTTGGTATTGATGGAAAACCTTGTCAATTTCAAGATTGTACAGAATGATGGAAAAGAAAATGAAAATTACATAACACATTGTTCAAAGTAACTACAACAAAATTTCACCAAAAGATTTTCATTTCATTAATTGACAGTACTCCATGTAAAATACTATTCCATTTCTCCCCCTTTCATGATACTTCAAAAAAATCAAAATAGACATACAATATAAACATGTTCACATTTACATTTTCACCATATTGTTCTGTTGATCACATTCTCCCCCTTTTGTCATCAAGGACAAAGGTGTAAATCAAAATTGTAGTCCACATTGCATTCAATCAAATGACTCTACAACTTGTCAAATATAGTTGTGTAAGTTATCTTTTCTAACTCAAATTAGTATCCCAAGTTGTCCTTAAGTGTACAAGTGCAATATTCTGACCCATAAGATTACCTAAAAGATCTTCTAATTCATCTAGTGTAGTTGGTTCAGGTTGTCCAATCAAGTGCTCAACATTCTTAACACTGACTATCATTAAATTAGTAGTAGGGGCCAAAAAATGAGTTCAGTCAAGTAAAGTGTTCATCTTTTGTTCATGCTCATCCTGAATTTTCTTTAGCTTACCTCCCAACTCTCTAACTTTAGTTGCATAAACTGTAGCACAACTAGAAGTTACATCATACTTCTCAATTGTTTCATCCAATTCCTTCTGAAATTCTTCTTCCTTCTTGTCTATATCACTTGTAAACTCAGATAGCTTTGATGCTTTTTTAACTATTCCACCAACAATTTTGAGGTTACCTTTTCCAATCTTGGTCTTTACCTTTTCTATCCTTTTATTCTCATAGGAATCTTCAACTATAGACATTGAAACTTGACCCAACAATGATGTATCCTCTAGTATTAGCTTTACTAAATTGTCCAGTTGATCAATGATATTATCATTTTCATCAATATGAGCATCTAGTACTAAGGTGTGCAAAATATCCTTTGATGTTTTGATCACTCTATCCTTTTTCTTCATCAGTCTTGCCTTGTTCCTTTTAGCTTGTACTCTTAACTTATCTGATAGTGCCATCATTTCCTTAAGATTCAATAGTTTGAAGTCTACCTTTTCTAAATTAATTTAGTCAATGGATTCCCCTTCCTCAAATACTTTCAGAATTTGTATACTCACTCTTCTCCTTTTCTTCACCAACTCATCAAGCTCCAACTTTATCCTAATTGATTTCTCTTCTGTTGTTGTTATCTAAACATTGGTAGGGGTTAACAATTGTATAGCCAAATGTGTAACATGAGGGGTAAGTGTAAATATTGGTGATCTATTTACCTCTTTATAAGGTATTTTCTCAATAACTACCCCATCTTTCTTTTTCTCCCCTATTTTATGCTCTTCTTGATTCTCTATTTCCTCTACCTGTGTAGGGATGGCCTCAAGAACTTTCTCAATTACCTCTGATGGAATAGAAGTTCTAGGTAGAGAGGGTGAATAGGTGGTTCAAGTATTTATACCTCATCTTGGTCTAATTCCTCTTCTTCTTCCTCAACATAATTCTTAGGTTCATCACCTTCTTCCTCTTCATCCCCTTCCTCTTGATCTCTTTTAGATCTATCAATATAATCTTTCCTAGATTTAATTATCTCTTCATATAGACCTTGTGTTTCTCCTAACATAATAATAATAACTCTTATTTTGATAGGTAAATCATCCTTGTGTGCATCAACAAAGTATTTAATTTCACTAACATCTAATCCAGTACTACACTCCTTCAATGCTTTCTCTCTTACTTTATTGTCAATGCCTAAAGTAGTCTTCCATCTCCCATGTATTATGTCAAATAAATTTTTAGAAATATGACCTCTAATTTCTATAGGACCTCTTTTGAATTTTTTCATACTCTTTATAACTACAGTTTCCAATCTTCTCTTGATTTCATCACTATGACATAAATCATACTTCCTATAAACTCTAGCTAATCCTCCAGAAGTTTCAATATCTTGTATAAATTAATCAATGGAAATGCCTTTAGAAGTTTTACCTTCTTCCTTTACCTCTTTCACTTCATTATCCGAAGGGGTTTCCTCACCATAATCCTTTGTTGACATAGCCTTTTGTCTAGTTGATGTATATTCAGTGCCTTTAGCATCTCTTGTTGGTGTTCTTCTTGTAGGCATTAATGATGAGGTCTTTGGAGGAGTCTTCTTTGTTTGCTACTTCACCTTTCTCTTATATACTTTCTTGGGTGCTATTGTTGTTGCCTCTATCAATTGTAAAGATGACATTGAAGGGGCCTCTAGTTCTGCTTGTGATGTAGAACTTTCCTCTCCAAACTTAGCCTCTAGCCTTGTTATCATTTTCCTTATTTTTCTTTCTATTATTGGCTTCTTAAGTTCAAACTTAATTCTAGAGCTAGCTTCTTCAAATGTTGAAAAACTTTTCTCTATTTTATCTATAGGTTTACTTAGCAATACCTTTGCATATCTATCAATCTCATCTTCATAGATTTCATAACGCATTACATGTATCTAGAATGTTTTGGGTACAATAGGTTGAAGTATACATGTGCTTGTATCTACTAAGAAACATATTTCATCCTTATAATTTTGAACCATACCCAGTGGTATCCTCCACCTTTTGTGCATTGTAGCTTGGAAACTTTTAAAATACCCCCACATGTGACTATATAATTGGTCTCCCAATTCCTTAATATAATCAGATATCTATGTTACCACAAGTCTATCTTCCTTCCATTCAACATGACCTTTCCCAGAGAAATACTTTTGAAAATAAAAGAAAATAGATACAAGAAATGACCCATACTTGAATGATTTCTTCTTATCATTTTTAATATTTTCCCTATTAACAATCATCTAACTACCTATAAATTCACATAGGTTGTATGGTACATTCTCACTTACCAATTTATATGCAACATGTACCACTCCATGAGGAATGTTGTTGTATCTACTTGATTGATACACCTTATAACCAACAAATATTACTACAAATATCACTACATCATCATGGATATCCATCACAGTTATGGATCTCTTGTCTCTTCAAGATTTTTTCAATTCTACAACCAATTCTCTATAAATTTTCCTTAGGGTAGGCATTTCACTAGTAGAACTGAAACCTGTAACTCTTCTAATTACTTCCCAATGATCTTGTGGCTCTCATCCAACCATAATAATTGATTATGAAACTTGAGAAATACATATCTCTTCTAGTCATTGTGAAAACAATTAGGTAAATGAAGTGCATTAAGAATACCACTGTTCATCAAATGTGCATATTCGTTCTTCAAGCTTCCATTTTCACACAACTTTACATATCCTATTTTGATATATGCTTATCCAAGTTCCTCCATCTTGTTATGAATAAAAGAATAGATGTCCTTGACCAAAAGGTCTTGAGATGGGATTGACGATAATTCTCTAGCTTTTTCAACCACGGTAACCTTAATAAGATGCAACTTGAATTATGGCAACCGTTCTTCAACATGTGCAATTAGAATAGGAGTATCAATATTTTGTGCCATCTTCAACTCTCCTCAACAATAAAAATCACAAACTCAACTTCAATCGATCAAATTCTTCACTTCAACTCTTGCTCTATTTACATAGGGTTTAGCGCTCTCACTCTCCAAATTCAATTGTTACCCATAAAATTCAAGTAGATGGTTGCTCAATTACAGTTTACACTAGCTCATAAATAGTTCTCATGAAGAAAAGTGTGAAAATGATCTCTTCTCATGTATTTATAATTCCATTGGGGTTTTACCATTCATTCTAGTTACTGTTAGCTGTTCAAACGGTTAACCATCTTACCGTTTGTTCATTAAATGTACAATTCTACTATTTGGTTCACTGCCAATAGTAATATTTTATAATGGTTGAAATTTTTTCATAATACTAATAAGGATAGGTACAATGACATCACCTCACATCTTAGTATACTAATTTGGATTACTTAACAATAATTTTTAGGGGACTGGTAGATAAGAAATTTATATTGTTCCCCTTAAGTCAATTTCTTGACCTAGTTAGATGATGAATTCTCAACACTCGATGGTTGAGATCCCAATTATTGATGAAATTAATCCTCCTTATTTCTTAATCTAAATTTTCTTCATGTTACTTCTTACTTCTTCAACATTTACAATCTTTTTTCCTTCATTTTGTGGTGATCGGTTCACTGGACTATTTTTACAATCTCTTTCTAGATGACCCACTCTATTACATGCATAAAAGATCATGCTAGTTGATCTCCATGGTCCATAATAATTTCTCAAGTTCATTCTTCTAAAATTTACTACTATATGTCCATGAATTCCATAGTTTGCACAAATTACACCAAATTGTTGTTCTCTACCATAAGTGTTCACTAGTGGCTTAGGTGATCCAAAATTATTCAATGATGACCAACAATTTATTGCTTTGTGTCCATACTTATTGAAATTGTAGAAATATCCCTCAAATCTTGCTCCATACTTAGCATTAGGACTACATTCACTTGCTCTATGTCCAAATTGATTACAGTTATAATAACATCCATTAAAATATTAAGTTTTAGGACTTACCGGTCAGTATCTGCAAATATTTGATGCGTGTCCTAGCTTTCCATAGTTGTAGCATGTAGGATTTTATGTTTTTCTTCCTTGACTACTGACACGTGACTTGGATTCTTCTTGTTTCTCCTTGTTCTTTGATGGTTCTCCTATTTCATGTGTACTCCCTCTAGTGTATCCCAATTTGGATGTGTCATTAGGTCTTCTTTGATGATTAAGTTGTTCAAGGATCTTCAGGGTACTATCATGTCCTCTCTTAAGATGTTCATGTGCCTCTATTTATTTCTTAAGTAGTTCTTGTGCTTTCTTCAATTCATTCTTCATCATTTCATTTTTACCTCTCACTTTTCATTCACTTCTCTCAGGGTTTCATTCTCAATGATACCTGGTGTGAGGATTGAAACCTCAATCTAGAGATTCACCTTGTAAAAGGATTTAACAACTAAGACCTATAAGAGTCTACTTGGTGAAAGTATTTAACTTGCTGCAATTGTGAGAGAGCAACAAGTAATTGATATGCAGTATCACTCCTTTCCTGTAAGATCCTTTATGTCATATAGCTTCTTACACTTCCATAATATCTATGACTCAAACCTCTCCTTCCAATCTTATCACAATCTTCTGTACTGGTCGCTGATTGAACTTGCAATAGTTTTCCTTCACAAAAATGTCTAACCTCTTGTATCCTTCTCATAGATAATCTTTTATTTGATTCCTTACTATTTTTTCCACTTAAAAAACACCATTGATTTTGCCTCTTAAGCTCTGACTACTGCTGACTCTATGACTGTCTGGGCCAGTGGATCTCCCTCCCTATCCTCTATGATGGACCAGCTCTCTGGCTACTCCCACCTATCCTCTGGCTACTCCCAGCCCCTATTCCTGTACATGTACATGTGGCCCTAGATTGGTTGGCTCTCTGATAATGCTCACATCTATCTGGCAACACTGATGCATGGTAGATCACACATTACCATCCCACCTGCTCCCTCAAGTCTTCTAGGTCCCTCTACAACCTCCTCATCTCCTCGGACATGTCCCTATCTTGTGTGTCCCTAGATATTCTCTCCCCCAAGAATCCTGTCTCTCCACCCTAAGCTATTGTATGACCATATCCCTCTCCCCCTACAGTTTGTCTCTCTTAGACTACAGACCATCTCACTCTCCATGTAGTTTATCCCTCTTTTCCCTCAAGTTATATCTCTCCCAATACAATTTCTCCCTCTCATCTATGGTCTCAAGCCCATCCTCGAATGTTTGTGCTAGCTGTGTTGTTAGTGCATCCATCTCCCCCTGCATGTCTTAGAGCATCTAGTTTTTCATATCGAATGCAACTTGTAGAGATGTGAGCCACCCTGCTAGATCTCCACCCCCACCTCCTGATGATCCCACCCTTGTTGCTTGTGCTGGTGGTGAGCCTGATGGTGGTCCCTATGGTGGTGGTATTCCTTGTGGTATTGGTGGTCCCTATGGTAGTGGTAGCCCCTATGGCACTAGTACTTATCCTCTGCAATCTCCTCCTCCTCCTCCTCCTCATTCAATATCCATCCCATCACCACCCCCATCTCCACCCCCATCTCCCCCTCTCCCTCGTCTCCTCTTGCCTACTCTACCTATAGTTGTCCTACCTCCTATCCTCCCCAATTGCCTAGTTGAAACTAACCGACCACACCCTCATGTTGTAGGTATTGCAACTCCCTCAGTTGGTAGCCCTGCTCTCCCTACCATTTATTGCCTTTGAAACCATGCTTGGTACTCCACAGTCATCCCCCATATACCATCCCTCCACCCCAATCCCAATGGAATGGTTGTATCACCTACCACACTGCTAGTAGTCTATCCCTATCTAGTCGGCCCCAAAACTCTGACCGCTACTCTCAGGTCATCCTCTAATACCAATGCTTTGCATTTGGTTCCCCCTGAGTGTACCCAAACTTCCAAGATACCCTGTCAGGTCTATGTTGTTCCCTAATATACTCCTAGAGGCCTATAATATATGTGGGTGTCATCACATATGGGAGCTCTCTCTGATCCTCTACCCACGCTGATAGTGCTAGGTATGATCGTCATGTGATACCATCCTATAGACCATCAAAAGTATCTCTCTAGTAATCAATTTCATCCATGTCATGGTAAGATAACAACTTTCTTTAGCTGTATACCTCAGGCTCCTTTGTCTCCATATCAATCTTGCCCAATGGCCTCAGCACTACTATGTTCTCCTAGGCCCAAATCTGTAGAAGCAAGGTGAAGTCTACACTCCTCTCCCATGTCTCTCCACCATGGTAGACTATCTGATGCAAATCCTTATACAACTCAGCTAGCATGAACATGCTCTAGGCTATTGGGACACTTGCATCGATGATTCTCACAATCTCTGGGATGAGTGCAAGGGTCACACTCATCCCTCCTCTATCTAGGGAAATGTACCTCAAGACTAACCCGCATATAAATAGGTACACTTGAAAAGCTGGTGGCATCAACATGCTGGTGGCACTGCCACTAGATGTTTGGTCAGTGCCAATTGTCACTACTTCTGGCCCTAATAAAGTTTTCACCACCTGTTGTTGGGTGTAATCCCCTGTGACCACTGTTGTACCCTGGATGGGAACTAACATATCCTATACACATCCTCTAGAGTCACAATCATCTCCCCTATCGGTAGATGGAAGTTCATCATCTCTAAGTGCCACCTCTCACATATAGTTGTCACCATCGACATATAGGTCCTCCTCCGCGACATTCATGCCAAATAGCTCAGCCCGATCATATCCACCCACACCCACTTGGTAGGTTTGAACTACTACCCCGCGCTAGTACTATTGCTTGCCTCTCATAGCTAGTAAGATTCTCTACTGACCACTTCAACCAAGCCAAGTCAGTTGCATCAGTTTCTTTTCATAACAAATTCTAGCTAAATTTTAGTCTTCATTCCCCTATCTAACTCTGTCTTTTTCCTCTAACCCATTTTACTTGCATTCCCACCCATTTTCTTTTGCTTTCATTCTCATAGAACCTTATTCTTGTGATCTCGTAGAGCCTCTGTTCTTGCGATCCCACATGCATGGGATCACGGTCTACCATCCCAGGTGTATGGCTGCGCGAATGCATTCTTGATGTGCCACCGCCTACCCCCTCCTTCCCTTGGTGGGACCACATAATTTCCTATGCCCTACCTTTTTCACTCCGGGATCGTGATCCTGTGAGAAATTCAAGTAGGATCGTGGGGTGGTCCCACAATAGTGTGCTCCACTTTTTGGCCAATTTTGACACATAGATCAACATTTTAAGAAAAAAATTCACTTTCGAACACCAGTTTCTGCAAAACTAAATTAGGAATTTGGAGATGTTGTAAACTAGAGTATTTTAGAATTTTCTTTCTAGTTTCTAAAAATATTTTAAAAAAAAATTTAAAATTCATTTTTCCTTCTCCTTCAAAAAGTGGTTTGTGTGAAAAACTATGTTTTTAAGGAGTTACTGTCACTTGGATCAACATAATTTTTTTTTAAAATATGATAATGATGTAATTCTTTCAAGATTATATTTGTAACTTCAATATCTAAAGGATGCAATTGGTTTCATTCATTTTGGGTCAATATTTAATAGTTTATTAAGTTCTAAAGTGACAGTAACTATAATTTAGACATAAGGTCACTTGGATCGCTCTAACTTGATCTGTGTATATCGAAATTCATTTTTTATTTTTTTTCTAGAAAGGTAACACAAATATTCTTTTCCTACATAATTTTCATAATTTTTTTTTTTGTAATTTACTATTTTTCCCAAAGTCTTGAAGAGACAGGTTGTTGAATGACCAAACAACCTATGTTTAGTTAAAGTAATATTTAAAAGTGATAATGAACTCAATATGTATTAAAATTATATTCATTAGAAAGCTTGTTCCGAATAGAATCATACTACATAGATAGGTTTTTCAAATGGATTCATTTGATCTACCAAAACATAAAGTCGAAGTGATTTTTTGTCAGCATTTTAATAGGTGTGAAGGAGACTCCATTGTAGGTATGAATGAGGAGTATAGATGTTATATCAATGTTTTTTTAATCTAAGAGGCTTTGAGATAATCATTTGTAATTAATTCCTTCAAATAGAATCTGTCAAGGCTTAAATCATCATATTTTATTAAAAATCTATTATTTTAGCAAAAATCAACATGTCTAAAAAAGTGGGACACACTATTGTGGGACCACCCCGTGTTCCTGCCCAAAGTTTTTCCACCCTATCTAAAACTTTCTACCCATGTTTTGGGGAAACTTCATCACCTCATAAAATTCTACACGTCATTTATTATTTTAAACATCTTCAAAATAATGGTATTTTAACACTATGTTGAAGAGGGGCAAAATATAGACACCTAAATCTGATTACATAGAATGGAGTTTCATGTTGGCTATGATAAATAGACTTGGATTCCCCCCCTATTTCTGTAAGCTGGTATCTACCCTTCTTTATGGAGCTAGGGTGGCAGTTGAAGTGAATGGAGTAAGATTGGACTTCTTTGAGCTCTCTAGGTCCATCAAGCAAGGGTATCCTCTAGCCCCTTCCCTTTTTGTGCTAGCTGCAGATTCCTTTCATTACATGCTAAGAGATGATACTTTGTCACCTAGGGTGAAAGGGATTCAGATCCCTAATGATTATGAAGTTTCTTACATTTAGTTTGTTGATGACACAACAATTCTCATGATTCTGGAGGAGGATAATATGATAGTCCTCATGACTAAACTGGACCTCTTATATCTAGCTTCTGGTAGCAAGATTTCTATAGACAAATCTATTATGTTAGGATGGTCTCAGATCCCCCCTTGTTGGTGGAGAAAATATGGGATAGAATGGGGAGGACCTAACCATGTGGTGAGATACTTGGGCATTCCTTTTGCTATTGATCCTAACCTCAATGATATGTGGTGTTGGGTTAAGGATAAAATTATCATGAAATTGAATAAATGGGATAGCAACCTTCTCTCATTCCTAGGGAGGGTACAAGTCTACCAGAAGATTCTCTTCTCCTACCCTGTCTACTTTTCTTTAGCCTGGCTATTTAACCTGAACTAGTTTAGTAGCATTTAGAAGATTGTTAGGAATTTCCTCTGGACAGATGGAAGAGGTAACAAGAAATATCATGCGGTTTCTTGGGAGTGGTGCACCAAAGAGAAGTCCTAGGGTTGAATTGGATTAAAGGACCTCAAAACCCAAGGTATTGCACTATCCTCCAAATGGATTTCCAAGCCCTCCATAAGGGATGAACCATGGAAAATCCTGATTAGGAACAACCTGGCTAGAGCCAAACCGAGTAAGTCTAAGGCCTAGACTAATATGGAATTCTCTAACTTGTTGGCACTAGATTGTAATATTCAAGTCCAAGGGTCAATTTTTTTTAAAGCTATCTAGAAATGATGGAAATATGTGAGGGGTTTCCTAAATGATACTGAACAATTTGAAGGATAGGGAATAGTATGCAATCATAACTCTCTGTGGTGGAATTTGAGGCATAAAGAAAAGCCTCTCACATTACTCCAAGGATACTCTGCTAGGAAATGGGCAGAGAAAGGCATTATCAACTTCCAAGAGGTTTTGAAGGAGGATAGATTGATCCCTTAGGAAGAACTAGCTTCAACATTTGGCATCTTGAACTCTCAGAGCAGAACATATGGAATCCTTTCTTTAGCTCTTAGCACCTTGGGACTAGTGAACATGTGCTATAATCCTGATAGTTGCTCATTTTAGTTGAGGTGGCCAGAAAACTCCCCGCTGCATCATATCAAATCCAGATACATTTACTACCTCCTCACCTACTCCATGGATATTGCCTCCCATGCTAACCAAAAATGGCAGCTTGACTCTCTCATTTCAGACTGGAATAAACATTTCACCTCACTATGGACCAGACCCATTGAACCCAAGATAGCTTGTTTCCTATGGAGACTCCTCCTGCATAAAATCCCTTTTAGGAAACCAGGGGGGATCAAAATATTTTTAGAGTTTGTAAGCTTCCTGAATCTGTGTTTCATGTCTTCTTTGAGTGTCTCTTTGCAGTTGAAGTCTAGAATTTGTTTGGTCTTTCATATAATAGTCATTTTAGCAAATGGAATATTATCTCTAGAAGCATCAACAACAACAAATCTTACAATATTTTTTGGTCTATCATTTCTTCTATTATTCTGTGGACTATCTGGAAGGCTCATAATAATGATGTTTTGGTTGGAAAAAATAGGAATCTTACTGAGTCTCTAAGGAGACTCATAAATCATGATGTTTCACTGTAGGTCACAACTATCATCAAGATGAAGGAGAGATAATTATTGCAGATCCTAAGAGAAGGGAAAGCTACCATAGACAAGAGAGAGATTGCTCATGGTTACACATCCATGAAACCTGGGGCTATATTTGATGAGAAAATCACTGAGCTTATTGAACAAGTTAAGAAGGCTAATCAGGATATCCCTATAGAAGGAAGAGAGGTTGTTCTAGAAGTTCCTCCTCCTCTCATAGTCTATGAGATCATAGGTTACAACTCGGTATCCTCGAACTCCAATGAGTCTGATGCAGAGCATGATGAAGCTTCAGTTTGATCTAATAGTTGATGTTGTTTTTTGTTTTTGAAGTATTAGAATAGGGGTTCTCATTTTGATTATAACTCTCATTTAATAGTTATGGGCTGGCCTTAATGGTTTTGCCAATAGTTTTTAATCTCTCGATACTCTGATGTACCTTTTTCTGATCCTATGATATGCAATAGAAAAAAAAATGCTATTTTAACACTATGTTGAAGAGGGGCAAAATATAGACACTTAAATCTGGTTACATAATTAAGTAATCTCATTTAGTTCTCTCTTAAGGCATTTATTAATTAAATATTATCTATTTAATTAATTTATGTCATCCCCTAGTTAATTAATTTAATTAATTAACTATAGTTTAATTAATTATCTAAATGACAAACCCATAGTCTAATAATTAATTAAATCTCTTTCCTCTATTAATTTAAATAAATGCATTCATCTATTTAAATTAATTCATAAATATCTTTTTCCTCCCATCTGGAATTAACTAATGCATTTAATCCAATTTGAGCACATGGCTCCTAACTTTAACCCCTAACCAAACCAATCTCAACAACCTAACCCTAAGTTCCCACTTAACCCAAATCATTCACACATACTAACCACTCTTAATTAGCTAATGACCCATGATTAGCTAATCCAACCATCCAGTCATTCTCTCTCCTCCCATCATGTCCTCCTAATTCTCCCACTTGCCTCCTAATCCAAGCCTAATCACCCCCTAAACATTCGCAGGTGAACCCACAATAGTGGGTTACACTTTTTTGCCTGAACGAACACTGAACTCTACATTTTGAAAAAAAAATTCAGATTCGGATGCATATTGTTGTTAAATCGTTTGAAATCAGAAGATGAAGTAAATTAGAGTCTTTTAGTATTTTTTGTCTAGATTCTAAATATATTTTTTATTTTTATTTTTGAATTTATTTGAATGGTTTTTTCTTTCTCCCATGAAAATTGGTATGTTGCTGAAAATGTCATTTTCAAAGAGTTACATTATTTTCATAGAGCATAACTTTTTTCTAAAATAGATATCAATGTGATTCTTTAAAATTTAGTTTTTTAACATCCATATGGAGGGCATTCAATTTTTTTGATGACATTATCATGATTATTTTATATTTTATTAACGTTTGAAGTTGACTAAACCGTAATTTTGACATACCTTGACTACATAGCTTATAACTTGTGTATTTGTCCAATTTCATTTTTATTTTTTTTGATTGAAAAGATAACTTCAATACCTAGGGCATAGATATTTTTTATAATTTTTTTTCTCTCATTTACTATTTTTCCATAAGCATCAAACATAGAGGTAGACATACGGTGAAATATCTATGTTTAGTAAAACTAAAAATACAAAGTCATAATAAAAGTAATATGTATTAACATTATAATCATTGGAAATATTTTTCTTAGTATTACCTTACTACATAGATAGTTTTATCAAATGGATTCATTCGATTTTCCAAAAGATAAATTCAAAGTGAATTTTTTTCATCATTGTAATAGGTGCGAAGGAGACTCCATTATAGGTATGAATGAGGAGTATATATGTTATATCAATGTTTTTTTTTATCTAAGAGGCTTTGAGCTAACCATTTGTAATTAAATCCTTCAAATGGAACCTCTCAAGGCTTAAATCATCATATTTTATTAAAAATGTGTTATTTTAGCAAAAATCAGCATCTCTAAAAAAGTGTAACCCACTATTGTGGGGTCATCCTCGCACAATCATAATCCATGGATTAAGAAATCATAACCCAATCAAAGTCAACCCTCATGTCACATCCTCACATCCCCCAATTTCTTCACCTTATGTGAACCTTAAATGCTCTTACACATCCCTTACACACTCCATCTCTTTCTTACACATTTGTCGCCTCTCACATCTCCTAAAATGGTCACATTCCCTCATACCTTCCAACCTCTCTCATTGTGACACTTGTCACAATAAGATGAATTTGATAAAGCACAACCCATGTGCTCTCAAAGGCATCTTGATCCTTCCTCAGGTTTGCATCTCAACCGTTCATTTGTCTATTCCTTGCCTATAAATTGAAGACTCTTTTCCTTCATTTTGATCCATCTTTTATGCAAAGTTATAATGCTAGTTTGAGAGCCTAAAAAATACCAAACTAACATTATAATGCCAAAATCCTCCTTAACCATTGAAGCTTTGAGCTTGAACCTTTGAGCACACATTCAAATCCTTGGAAAAATCCAAAGATCAATAGGGCCTTTTGGGTGCTTTCCTTTGGTTTGCATTCCTTTTTACAAGATCTCTTTTTTTCTTATCATATATGTCAAAATAGATTAGTATGTTTAATGTTTAACTTAGTTTTATGTTCCTAACACATTAGTTTTATTGCATACAGCTATAAATATTAGTTTGTTGAAAATAATATTTGAAAATGTATGAACCAAAGAAGACATTCATGAATAAGTATTTAGGTATCATGATAAAGCATTAGGAAATATGACATCATAATTTTATAATGATTATTTTATTATTCATATAGGAGGCACTTAATTGTGCCTCTTGGATACGAGTTTGTGATCTCATTTTTAGGAGTACAAGTTTGTTGCCACTAGGTCAACTCAATGGTACTAGCATTAAGCCTATTTAGATCTACCAACATTGGAAACACACAATTTTAGACTACAGAAATATTAGAAGGGAAAATAATGTTAATTTTAAAAAGTAAAACACTTCAAAATCTTTAATATATAGTTATATTAATTTAAAAGATTGGAGTCCCTTGTTGAAAGGGAACTTCTTGCTTATTTATAATGAGATAGGTGATCACATTCAGTGAGATAATACAATGGAATTAAAAATGGAATATAACAACACATACTTTGAAAATTCAACATTGTGGACATCTTGAGAAAGGAAGAGTTAGAATGAACTAACAAACTTGAATTTTTTATAAAAAAAAACAAACTTTTTTTTTAATATATTTTAATATCTAATATGTTTAGAAAATTGAAGTATAGTTGTAATAAATTCTTCAAAAAAATCAACTTTCAATTAGACCCCTAAAAAACAATGATTAAATAAAATTGTACTTTTCACTAACTCATACTATCTAAATTTAAAAATTGAAATGTTAAGAGATCTCAATATTTTAGAAAACAATTTAACCTAGTTTGTCTTAGAGTTTAATGGTGTTCATGAGAATTTGCAAGATTACCAAAGTAGATTGGAGAAGATGGAATTAGGGGAGGGAATTGAGAGGAAAAATGAGAATAATTCAAAAATATTATCCATTTTGGAGAAACTTGTCATGGATTTGAAAGTCCTTAAGAATGAATATCAATGTCAACCATAAACTAGATATAGTGGTAAAATTTAGTCACTCCTATATGCTGGATAGTTTGAAAGGGCTGAAAATCCTTAATAAAAAAGTAAAGATTCTACAAATGTCAACTCAAATAAAAGGAGGCTCTACTAGTGTAGGTAGAAATGTGCAACAATGTATGGGTGTGAAGGAAAATGTGGATTTGTTGGAAGTGGTGCAGGAAGGAATCCATGTCTCATCTCTAAAGCATTGTCCATCTACTAAGACCTAACACCACTCTAAGAAAGGGGTGGATTAGTCTAAGATAATAAGGGATTTTTCTAGCCTCCATAGTGTTAGTTTTATGGGCATATATCCACAACAAACAATATTAAGATAATGTAAAAATAAGAAAATACAAAAATACAATAACACAGATATTTAATGTGGTTCACCTAATATGGGCTACATCCACCAGAGAAATAGTCTTCAACTTATTTTATTATCTAGAAAAGAGAAAATCACAATTTGATGGTATTCACATCACACAACCACTTATTCATCAATCCTTTTGAGGTAGTTTACAAAGTTGGTTAACAAAATTAACCTTAACCCTAAGAGAGTATTCTTGTAATATTTTCCTCATACTTATATTTTTGTATTCATATTTGTTAGAGTAATAAGTCATTTTACTTATTAATTAAATCATGTTGATTTAATTACTAAGTCACATATTATCTCTTTATTACTTAAGATAAACTTTTGCATATTATAATTAATCACTTTATTAATTATTATAATGCAACCTAGGTTTCTCCACCCTTTTAGGGTTTCAAAAACATGTAGATAAAATAAACCATAGCTCCCAAGAACACCTGCATGCAAACACCTGTCATAGAAAGAAGAGAGAATTAAGAAGCTATAGAGGCCTCAATGCATTGATCCATGAGAGAGGAGACATCCTTGATGCGCAAAAATAAAAGTTTCAAAAATCATAATGAAATATTATTGTGTTGAATGATGTTAAAGAATACAAACCTAAGATAAATCCTTATCAAGAAGATCTGAAACCCTAAAAGGGTGGAGAAACCTACGTTACATTATAATAATTAATAAAGTAATTAATTATTATATGCCAAAGTTTAGCTTAAGTAATAAAGAGATAATAAGTGACTTAGTAATGAAATCAACATGATTTAATTAATAAGTAAAGTGACTTATTACTCTAACACCCCCCCTTAAGATGAACTTTGGGAGTAGCTAAAAACCTAGAAAAAAAAACTGAAAGCAAATGGGTCCCAACAAAAAAAGGCCTGATCAGGTACCCAAGTACAAAAGAGAGTCTCTATAAAATAGTAGAAATAGAGAAAACAACATGGAAAAAACTCTACTCCAAAAAGAGATGAAGACTAGTCTGAAGGACTAAAGAAGCCTCCAAAACTAGGGAATGTTCCAAAAAATAGGAACAAGGATGAACATGTAGAACATCACTAAAGAAAGAAGTTGCAAACTCTATCAAGAAGTAACTATTGATCTGAAGATCCTCCACTGAAATATGACTAGGTAGAGAAGACTTTAATCTCCATGAGTTCCCTTAAATGACACTACTTGAATCAGGAGGTAAACAAGGGAAAAAAAGTGAAGTTGAAGATATACAATACTGTAATTTGCATGAGTGCCCTCAAATGACACTACTTGAATCAGGAGGCAAACAAAGGAAAACACCTAAACTCAAAGATACAAATGGCATAAAAAATGCCAAAGTCTGAAGAGTTGATCAATCAAAGGTGGAAGAGTGCTTCCAAAAATAGGAAAGAAAGAGTGTCCATATGGTAAATGATCCATCTCACCGGAATACGTAGGTACCCAGCCACTGCATTTGCCTAGTATAAAGGATCAAATATTGAATGCATAGATCACACTATCAAACCAAGGAAGTAGAAGAACCAATAGTAGAAACCCTCCCATAATGTTGACAAGGGAGAGGTGAAAGGTATGCTGAAAAGAACATCTAATATGAATTGCATGATGAAGAAGAACTAGGAACATCGGAGGTGCAGAGAGAGTACAAACACAAATAGAGATACCTAAGGCTAATGTCATTGGAGGAACACTCATGTGACAAAGGTAGATTAAAAACAAAGGAAAAACATCAAACCCCCATGGAACTTTATAATTGAGTGCGAGTACAAATAGCACATAGATGTGCAAGATCCCAAACATGCAATAAAATGGCACTTTATCTCAATGTATTTGCATAAAAGGATGCTACAAAATGAATTATACACTGATCAAAGAAGAGAAAAAGGCTACTGAAACAAAATAACAACCAAAGAAGAGCCATATCCTATAGGAAAGAGATACCATGACCTAAAACATCCAAGATGTTCACCAGAGTGCAGAAATGAAAAAAATTGGATAAATTATACCTAGAGCAGAATCTGTAAAAATGATTCATATCACTAGAAAGATCACATAATAAGCTTTCCAACGATATATCATTTGCTAAAAATTGAGTCCAGATGTGCAAGATATGGCTCCTAGAGTGAAAAATAGAAGTTATGGATTTGAAAGTTAAAAACACCATCAAAAAAGAAAAATGAGAATTTCTAACCTCCAAATCTAGATAGATCTTGGAAAAAGATTTCTGATGATATCTCATTTTCCTAATTTTGACACCATATGCTCAAGTTATGAGAAAAAAACCACAAGATGTGTCATAGGGCCCAAAATGGTGTCCAAATGTGCTGACATGTGTTGACATTAGCACTTCACGAGCTTAAAATTGATGTTCAAATGGTCGTCATCACAAAAAATGGCCAGGGGGCTGAAAAAATTGGCCCCTGGTCATCTAGGTGACCAGGGGTTATCTTGTGGGCGTTGGAGGTGAGGGAGCTAGTCCCCATGTGACCCTAGCTATTGGAAAAGGGGGATAAGGTCCCAGACAATTAGCTAAGATTGCCGGTGGAGACCGCGCGGTCACTGGGGTGGTCACGCCAGTAGTAACTGCAGTGGAAACCATAGTGGTTCCACTAGTAGTCCTGCTGGCGGTGACTGCTAGCGGTGCCATTAGCAGTCCCCCACAAATTTTTATTTGTTTCTTGCCTTGTATTGCATGCTAAGGGTCATATGGCCTTGGGGAAATTTTTTTTTGCCTCATAATGCAACTTTGCCAAAATTTGACAAATTTTATATGAAAATAAGGGTTCTTGGGTACTCTGAACGCAACCATAAGGTTCATTTAAGCCTAGAGTGACTAGAAAAGGAGGTTCCCCCATAGCCAATAGAAAACCCTCTGAAAACTATAGATCTAATGAACACAACCAAAACTCTTAGGAAGAGGACAAGGGAAAGTAGATCTAAAGCTTTGATATCATGTTTAGTGCAAAAATCTTTGAAAGACTGATTCACATATTCCCCCCCATTGTCATTGCATATACACTTGATAGAAAGACTAGATTTTTTCTCTACAAATGTCTTAAAGATTCAAAATGAATCAGAGACATCAAACTTGTACTTTAATAAGTACACCCATGTGTGTCTGGAGAAATCATCTATGAAGGTAAGTACATATCAAGCACTAGAAAATGAAGGAGTGGGAAATGACATAATATCACTGTGTATCAAATCCAAAGGTGCTAGAGCACATGAGGATATACCTATCGGAAAGGGATCTCTTTGATGTTTTCCAAGTGCACAACTATGCTAAACACCTTCAGTACAAGAGATCTGAGGTAGCCCAATCACTAACTCCTATGTACTCATTTGTTGTAGATATCTGTAGTTGACATGGCCAAAATGTTCATGCAAAATTTTTCTCACTATGTTTGCATGAGGAACAATAGAAACACCTATAGAATCAGAGCTCTCAAATCCATTGAAATTGTATAAATGAGACTCTCAATCAAAACTCCCAATAGAAATAACCAAATCAAGATCATGGAGGTCTCGAATAACCACATCATGTGGTGAGAACTCAATTGTCTTACTAGAGTCAAAATGAAAAATATAATAAATAGATAGGAGGTTCGTAGAAATGGTCAAAGCCAAAAGAATGTCCTATAGAGAACCACCATCTAATGAAACCATTCCAGAACCTATAACTGGAAGTTGTGTTGAGTCACCAACTACAATCTATGTAGTATCACTTTGAGCAAGTGAGGTAACCAATCCAGGTGATTTTGATATATGGTGTGAAGCACTTGAATCAATGATTCAAGGAGAATATGTAGGTATAGCTTGAATAGAAAGATCATGAACTTTGTCGGTGGAAGAGGAAGGAGGTTGAGGAGAGGAGATATGATGCTGCTACATGGACTCTTCTAAAGCCTCCAATCGTGTCCAACACTTAGAAACTAGATGTCCTTCCTTGCCATAAAAGCTAACAGATTCTCTTGATTTCTTCTTTGTCTTGGAGGAAGACTCACCAGACTTTGAAGAATTTCCCTATTTGAAATTGAGATTTGTTTTGGAATTAGATTTGGAATCTGATCTCAGAGATGGCCTTGAGGGACTCTCACTGCCAACTGAATCTTTCTTGGGCTTTGATTTGGGCTTCTTGTTGTCCATAGGTGGCTAAGCAACAATTGCTTAGTTCTTTGATCCTAGGAGGGAATCCAATTGTTTAAGCTTATATTTCTCTCTAGTCAAGCAATCATAGAATACCTCAAAAGAAGGCATAACATATCTTGGACCCAAAGTATCCATATTAGTAGCTCTGTGTAGATGGAAGAGGTGAAGGGATCATGGGTTGGGATGGAGGTAGATGGTGGAGGAGACAAAGGGGTTACAGGGCTGACACAAGTACCTACACGGGTGTAGGACATAGGTATCTTGAGAATAGTGCAGAGACTATCACCGAGGGTTTTGTGGATAGCTTTTTCTGCGATGCCACCAAAGGATCCACCACTGGTTGACCCCCTAGCTGATGTCAAGATCTAGCCTACCTCAGGAGAGGCAGATAGGTAGTGATATGTTGCACAATTTTATATGTACATTTATGATCCATTTTGGAGGATATTGTCCCCATGTATTGCATATGTACTTTATTGATGGACTTGGACTCAGACAAACATTCATTATTTTATTCTTTGGGATGAGACATTCTTTGATTCTTCTTTTGGGACTTATATATATATATATATATATATATATATATATATATATATATATATATATGATGAGTTGGGTGGGATGTAATGTGAAATGCGTTTATTTTCTATGCATGATCTTATGATGTATTGACATGTTTGATGCAAGATGTGATGCAATGTTTATTATTATGATATGAGACAAACATGTTAGTGATATATGATGCACTGTGATTATATGGTTTTTAGAATCTATGTGATGTGTGAAATTTAGGTGATTTATGTGAGATGCAGTTATTGATGTTTTGTGGATGTAGGATGGGTGACTTTTTATATGTGATGTATGATCCATTCATGCTATGATTTATGTATGTATGAATGATGTCTTAAAAATACAAGATAATAAGTGCACTTTAAAATGAATTAAATGATTTAACTATACAAGATAATGAATGAATTAAAATGAATTAACAATGCGAGATAAAGAATGAAATAAAATGAATTAACAATGAAAGATAATGAATTAACTAAAATGAATTAACAATGCAACATAATGAATTTATAACAATGCAAGATAATGAATGAACTAAAATGAATTTATCTATGCAACTTTAAAATGAATGATTTTAGCAATTCAACTTAAATGGAATGATTTAATTGATGCAATCTATATGAAATGATTTAATTGATGCAATCTAAATGAAATGATTTAATCGATGTAAACTAAATGAAATGATTTAATAATGCAATCTAAATGAAAAATGCAAGATTGATCTAACATGATTTAATAATGAAAACTAAATGAAATGGTGTAATTGATGCAATGTACCAATGCAATCGAAATGAAATTATTTAAATGGATGCAAAGAGAAATGATAATGCAAAATTAATCTAACATGCTGTAATAATGCAAGCTAAATGATGGGGGAAAATGCAACGTAAAATGGGGATGGAAATGCATGTGGGATGAGATACAGGTGAGTGGACATGAGAATGGGAATGGAGGTGGTATATGAAGCATATCACTACCTAACTGAACCCTAGCTGAGGGGATGAAATGATATAGGTCATGGAGGGAGGTGATTTGCACAATCAAAATCCATGGGTTGGGGATTGGAACGGGAATGAATGGTTTTTAAGTTTGCATCAGGGGGAAAGGTTTATGTGGAGATATGTTTTAGAGGCAACGTAGGTGTTGGTGGCAATTGGTAGTGGAGGTCAAGTGGGTTTTTGAGTTGCTAGGACACTTGTTTGGATTGATAGTGGGATTTTGTAGCTGAGGGGTTGATAGAAGGATTTTCTTTGAAGCTTGAGCGCGAGGTACTCTGAGAGGGAATACTGCCATGGAGTTTGAGCACTTAGTTTGATATAGAAACATAAGGGACTTTTAAGGGACTTTCCAAGGTTACTAGGAACTCAAGGCCACATCGCTAGCATTACATAAGACTGACATGGAAAAGACACACAAGGGTTGCCCCAAAAATGCACATAAATCCAGGTGAAGGCATGGTGGAAATGATGCCAATGGACCCACAAACAAAAGACATTTCCCAAGTGCACCATGCAACCCAGAAGATCACATGTGGAATGTGCAAGGGTCACATTTGAGTGAATCATATACAAATATAAAAAGATCAAAGAGACCCTACCCCAATATTTTCCTCATTCATAGTGCACCATGATATAAAGGGTCGTGCCGACCTTGAGGAGAGTAACACCATGAAGCCTCAAAAGAAAAAAAAAAGAAATCAAAGAAAGAGATACAAAATATAAAATGATAAAATCCAAAAGACATCCTTTACCAAAATAGATCGACTGACTACGAGATAGTGAGGCTAGGCCAAACATGAGGAAGCATACATCCTACAAGGACCTGGTTAGTGAGACTAGTTGCAAATTGGGTTTAACTGGAAATAGGGGGCTTTGAGATAATCATAGTGACTGGGAACTCTTGCTAAGATACTTGTTGGGAAATGTGACTTGGATAGGTCATGTATTAGATTATGTTGATGTAGGACAAATAGGGATATGTACAAACGTGAACCAAAAAAAAAGGTACAAGCGCAAACTAGGACACTATATATAGTAGATTGTTTACAAAGCTTAGGAATTTAGGATACATTAACAAATGATAGGTATATACACAGCTTAGGATTTGCGGATAGGATATGCCTTAGTATATATAGGAAGCTCAGGGTACGGGGTAGTGATCCACTTTTGTTGATGCGATAATAAGAACACCTTGGGAATAGGGATGTGTGGATGAAGTGGAGGCAAATAAATTTTTGCAAAAGACACATTTGGTCATGAGATGAGATTTTGATAGATAATGGTACAGTCAATTATGTATGGTGCCTGTTTCTAGGTTTTCACCAACATACTTGTCCAAGGCGCTTGATTGCCAAGTTTTCACCATTGGACAATTATTTTTCTCTTTACTTTTTTTCTTTATTTTTTTGTTTTTTTTAATTTTTTGAATGTTTTTGATATCATCAAGGTGCCTGTTTACAAGGTTTTGACCAAGACAATTAATTTTTTTAAAGGATTTTTTATGATTTTTAGAGATTTTTTCAGATACACAAGATATGGTTCAGGCATAGAATCACTTTAGATGGATTTTGTTAATGAGATCATTCAGAGGTTCCTCCTCTGGCATAGATAAATGATAGGCCCCATAGGCAAAAAAGGTTGTGACAATATATAGACCCAACCAAGTGGGTTCAAACTTGCCTTTCTTTTCTTGATTTTCCTGCACCTTCTGATTCTCTTTTAGGACCATGTCTCCCACTTGGAAATTTATAGTGTGGACCTTCTTGTTGTATTTCCTTTTGAGTCAATTTCTGGTACACAATTAGGTGATCATAGTCCTGTTGCCTCTTTTCATCTAGTAAATCTAGCTGGGTAAGCCATGCCACATGGTAGTCTTTGTTAGTGGTGTAGTTCTTCATAGACAGATGTAATGAAGGGAGCTCGACCTCAATTGGTAAGATGACTTCAACACCATATACCAAGGAGTATAGGGTGGTGCTTGTGGGAGTGCCGAATGAAGTGCAGCAGGTCCAGAGGGAAGGATTTATTTGAAGATGTGAGTCACGACCAGAATCATTAAAAATATTCTTGAGGATTTTTATGATAGTTTTGTTGGTTACATCAGCTTGGCCATTACCTTGTGGGAAAAATGGGCTAGAGAACGATGATGGATGTAGAATTTGGCACATAGGTCATCCACATGCTTATTTTGAAAGGGGGTGCCATGATCCATGAAGATGGTGGAGGGGATGTCAAAGTGACATATGATGTGGTAGAGGATGAACTTAGATAGCTGGATGCCAGTAGTTAGGGTGAGCGGAATCACTTCAACCCATTTCATGAAATATTCTATGGTTGTTTGTATATACTTGTGTCCATCTGAGGAAGGGGGGTGATCAAGCCAATGAGGTCGAAGCCCCAACACAAAAAGGGCTAGGGTAGAGAAATGGGCTGCAAGTCTTGTGCTGGTGCATGAACTACATTGGCATGCTATTGATAGGGTAGGCATCACATGCATCCTTCTCCATAGTCAGCTAGTAATACCCAACTGTAAGCAACTTATTTTCTAGGACCATGCCACTCATGTGGGCATTGCAAATGCTAGCATGAACCTCTTGTAAAGCCATGGAGGCCTTGTTCAAATCTAGACATTGAGAGAGGATGTTATGATACCCATGACAATATACGATGTTGGCTACAAGAGTGTAGCGTGAAGCTCTGCAAATGAGGATTTGGCATTATGTGTTGGTGAGGTGAAGGGATATGATACCATTTTTTAGGTAAGCATGAATATCGTGGTACCTTGGGGATTGGGGACCAACCAAAATGCAAACCATTTCAGAGTCAATATTCTTGTAATCAGGCGTGTGTAACTGCTTGACTAGAAATTCATATTGTGCTACATCCTAAGGGATTTCTAACAATGACCTAATAGTCACCATTGTGTCTGTTGCTTTGTTTTGGAGCCTTGGCACTTGTGTGAACTATAAACTAATGAATTGTTCTTTTAAATTGACTAGAAGCTCTTTGTATTGTAGAAACTTGTCATCCTTGGTTTGGAACTCATCTAATACCTATTTGATGATTGATTGAGAATCTCCAAATACCTACAATTCTATGATGTTCCATTGGATAGTTGTTATGAGGCTTGAGATGAGTGTCTTGTACTTTGTAATATTTTTTGTGCAAGGGAATCCAAGTTTTAAGGACTTGGGGATGTAATCAACTTGAAGGGGTGACAAAACATATCCCTACCCCTGATCCATGGGATGTATATGATCCATCAAAGTATAACTTCTACACAGGTTTCTCTTTGACCATGCAAACATGTTCATCTGGAAACTCCATTACTAATGGGTATGCATCGATTAGGGGTGCTTTGGTGAGCTAATATGCAATTTCTTTTTGGTCAACATATTGGATGTCTAATTCACTTAAGAGCATAACCCACTTTTCCATTTGGCTTGTAAGCATTGTTCTTGAGAGTAGGTATTTGAGAGGATCAACCTTGGAGACAAGCTTAACTGTGTGGCTTAGCATGTAGTGCTAAATTTTGAGTGATAAAAACCACTGTGAGGCATGATTTTTACATGGGTGAATAGTTTAGTTCATAGCCCACAAGTGTGTGGCTGATATAGTAGATAGCCATCTCTTTTCCATTATCATCAAGTTGTGCTAGGAGTTCCCCCAGTGTGGTCATGGTTGCTGATATGTATAAAATAAGAGGTCAGCCTGGTGTTGGTGGCATGAGGATGGGTGAGTTAGCAAGGTACTCCTTGAGTCTTTCAAAACTTCTTTGACATATAGGATCCCATTTGAAACTTGTATCCTTGCACAATATATGTGTGAATGGCTAGCACTTGTTTTCTAGATGTGAGATAAACCTATGGATAGACTACAACTTACCCTGTAGGCTCCTTAATTGCTTGAGTGTCCAAGGAGGAGGAATTTCCATTATGAATTTTACCTTCTTAGGATCAATCACTATGCCCCACCATGACACAATGAACCCTAGCAACTTTCTTGATGTGACACCAAAGACACATTTCTTTGGGTTCAATTTCAAACCATAGTGATGTAGGTGATTGAACACATGCTGAAGGATGTCGAGGTGTTCCAATCATGTTCTTAACTTGGCAAGGATGTCATATACATAGTCTTCAATGATTTTATGGATCATGTCATGGAAGATTGTGGTCATTTCTCTTTGATACATAGATCCTACATTCTTTAACCCAAAAGACATCATGTTATAGTAGAAGGTTCCCCATGGCATTGAGAATGCTATCTTATGTTGATCTTCTTCTTCTATGCGGATTTGGTTGTATCCTAAAAAACCATCCATTAGGGATAACATCTCATACCCTACTATTGGGTCAACGATCATGTCAATGTTTGGTAGAGGGAAGTCTTCCTTCATGCATGCTTTGTTTAAATCATAGAAGTCTGTACAGATTTTGAATTCACCTAACAGTTTAGTAATTGATACCATGTTAGATATCCATTTTGAGTAGTCGATGGCATGGATGATCTTTTCCCATAGAAGTTTCTTGAGCTCTACTTTCACTAGGAGGGCTACTTTCAGATGCATTTATTGAGGCTTTTTCCTAACATGTTTAGCATTTGAATTGACTACAAGGTGATGCACAAGTAGATCTGGGTCTAATCCAAGCATGTGATCATAAGACCATGCAAATTTTATGGTGGCCTCCTAGAGGAGTGTTGTGAAGGTCAACTCTTTTCCCTCTAATAGGGAGCATACAATATAGGTGATCCTTGGACATTCTTCTATTCCCAAGTTGATGGGATTGGTGTCTTCAATTAAGATAGACAACTGTTCTAGTCTATAGTCCTAGATGGGAGGAAGAGGCAAGTCTTCATCTTCTAGTGCCTCAGGGAGGTTTTCACTAGAAGATACACCCTTTCTTTTTACTATTTTAGAGTTAGAATGTGCCCCAGAGGGGTTTTCACAAAAGGGCTCATTATTTTCTTTTTTATTTCTATTTTTGCGGCTAAAGGGTTCTTCTTCCCCAAAGTATCCCTTGGGCTCGAGCTGATAGATGTATGCTGATTCTTATCCCTAGTCTAATTTTTTATCTGAAGCTCCCTTGAATCTTAGGAGCACTACCTCACTTCAGAACTCATCAATGTGTGCCATGCTTGGTTGGTCCTAGTCTATGAGTTTAGGGTGGATTAGGGGTAGGTCAATTAGGTTAATGGTGAGTTGGTAGAGGACAAAATTTCCTAGGAAGGTTTTTTTGTCAAAGATATCATTGTAGGATCTCTTTTCTTCCTCTTCTAGAATGTCTTCCATTTCCACAAGTTCATCTTGGATATTCAAAAGGGTCACATTGGGTGAATGAGATCTCCTAGTTGTAGTATTGGATCCTTGAATATTCAAGTGAGGGGTATTAAAACTAAGGCCCTGATGTGGTGGATTTTGTGAGGCTTCCATGGGGTCCTTTGTTCTAGCTTTTGTGGGTTTGAGGCTGCCACCCTGATAGTTCCATTATTCAGTGACCCATTTGTGGAATATAGGGTACTTGTCTTTGAAGTATTTAAGAAGCTTAGTGTTGGGAGGTGGGGGGTCCTTGTAAAACCATCTATTATTGTCAGGATCCTTTTCCTAGTTATTCAAAATTCCATGGGGGATGAATGTAGATGGTCCCATTTGTTTAACCTGAGGGTCCTCTTGAGGGGGTTTAGTTTGATGATAGGGGCATCCCAGAGTGTGCAGATTTAGGGAAAGGGCCCCTACTACAAAAGTATCTATTAGGTTGTATTCACTACAACCCCTATTGTTGATCTTGATATTAGAAAGGGTAGGGGCTAAGATGGTTTCTAGATCGTAATGGGATCAAGATGAACTGGTGACACAAGTGCCAATGTCGATGCCACAAAAGTGGGTGTAATGGGGGAAGGAGGCTTTCAATGCACAAAAATAATGTGAATGGTTGGGGATCGACATGGATGGTGATTTCAATGCCCTAATGGTAGGTGGAAGGAACAACATTGATGGAGTGGATCCATGGTCAACCAAGGAGTATGTTATATGGAAGGTCAAGATCAACAACATGATAGACGATCTCGTGAATTGCTGGACCCAACTTGATGGATAATAAAATGGTACCTTCTAAGGTACGCTCTAGGTTATCATAGGATTTTATGGTGATAACATTGTGAGAAATTTTAGCCTCTATATACCCTACCTATTGGACAAACTTTAAAGTGCATAGGTTTAGGGCTGAATCATTATCTATCATGACCTGCTTGATGGAAAAGTCATTGACCATTATAGTGATACAGAGTGGAAGATTATGATCTGGCTTAATGGATGGCATGTCTAAGGGTTTGAAGGATAGTGTGAAGGATACAAACAAGTTCCCCATAAGATTTTTGAACTGGATGGTGTTGATGTTTGTGGGGACACATGCCTCTTGGAGGGCATTATTGAGGATCTCTTGATGGAGGGGTCAAGTGTGAAGGAGATCAAGGATATAAATATGGGTAGGTATATTCCCAAGGTGTTCCAAGAGATTATACTACACATTAGGGATGGTCATAGGATTAGCATCGACAATAGAGATCTAGCCTCTCTGAGTGGTAACTGCACATTGACTATCATTTCCTTTGACATGGATTACATTCACAATAGGTTCAACCTGGGAGATGCAACCAACAAAATTTTCATAATTTATGTAGGCTATGGCATAGTCTTTCCTATCAGCATTATCTCCTTGTTTTCTGTTGCCTTGGTTTTGAGGTGGAGGGTTAGCGTGGGTGTGGTTCTTGTTTGCATTGTGTTGAGGAAACACATTTTGGTAGATCTTCAGGTTAGTGTTAGGTGATGCTTGAGTGGGTGCGTTAGCTATGATTTCCTTTTTGTTGATAAGGTCTTGGACATAATGTTTGAGCTTCATGCACTTCATGGTGGCGTGTCCCTTGACATAGTGATAGTGATCATAATACTCATTATCTTTATACTAGGCTGGTTGGGGGGTTGACTCATCAAATGGCTGGGTCTTAGGGTATACGATCAGGTTGGCACTAGCCATATGATAGAAAATGGCATCCAAAGGATCACCAAGAAAGGTGAATGTGTGCTTTTGATTATTCTGGATGTGTGACTTGTTTTCACCTTGGGTGACTAATATGGCATTGGTTTGATTGGTGTGAGGTTGGAAAGGTGGTTGTTGGTAGGTTGATTCTTGTTGCTGACACACTAGTATAGGGGGATTAGGACCAGCCACAATGACTTGTACATGCTTGGTATCAATAGCTCCATCAGTGACAACATTCTTATTTTTGTTCTAGTAACGAGGTCGGTCATTATTGGGCCTATCTTGCAAGCTCTCCTTGTAGTGTTTGATGACACTGTAATACCCCAAAAATGGGCCTCAGTACCATTAACCCCCTATATCAACAAATTGATTGAAATCAACCCTAAAGTCCTAATCCAAGGCACATCTGCACATCAAGCTATCAAAACTCTAATCAATTTTATCACAAGTTTGCATTGGGGAATATTCTTAAATATTCTTAATTTATCTTAATTATCTCTAATTAAATATTATTTGGTGATAAATGATATTATGTTATTTATCCTAAGTGCAATTAATTGAATATGTTAAATACTTAATTAATTAAATTTCATTTAGCCACTTAACCACTTTAATTAGATTTAATTAATTCTTAATTAATATTGTTTATTTGACAATTAATAAAAAACTCTAAGTTAATTGATTGAATATGTATTTAATTGATTAATTTAAATTATCAATTAATAATATGATTTTAAATAAAATTTGATTTAATAATTGATTGACCCACAAATCAACTATTTAAATAATCAAATGGGTTGAGAATATTACACATGGAAATTAGATAAATAAATCAATATTAAGTATTTATCTACACACAGATCAAAAAGTCCAGTTAACTCAAATCCAACTATTTGACTCATTTTGTTAAGTTTCTAACTCAACACTTGATTGTGAGTCATAAAGATGATTTGTACAATCATCAAAAGTTAATTATTTCTAATTCCATGATTACTTGCCAATCAATTTGAGTCAATTAAAGAGTGATTTATGGTTTTTCCCATGAGTCATCAAATCTAGGTTTTCTATATAAACAATCCTAGGTTCTTCACAAAATGTGTACAATCTTGAGAATAATAGAGTTATGCTGTCGAGTTCTTGAGTGATTGTGCCTCCATTGAGATCATTTCTATTTACATTTTTCTTAGTTTTGTATTCTTAGTTTGAGTTAATTTCATTTTCATCATGGTTTTAGATCATTTCATCTAGTTTAATTGTTATTATTGCATTGAAAACTGCAAAAATATAGCTTATACTTTTCATCCATTTCAATCATCTAGCATTCAAAACCTTCATCTAGACGTCACATTGTCACTAGTTTTAGTTATAATTTGATAATACTATACTCACGTCTCTTAGAAGGCAGTAGATCATTTGGTTTATGATATATTTGTTGGTTTCTTGCTTATTTATCATTTGTATGTAATGTTCTACTAAAGTGTTGTCTTCTTAATAGGTACAAATTTAACACGCACATTTTTTGGCACCCACCATGGGTCCTGATATCAGGTTTCCCCATTTCTTTTCATCTCATTTTTTCTCATTTTTATCTGGTTCTCAAATTCTGTAAATTTTTTCGTACATTGCATATGAAAATCTTGTACGACACTCTAGATTGACGTATCAGACAATATTTTGTATTGTACAACATACACCATTCATGTATTGCCATGCCAGAGTAGACTCATTGCTGTATCAGTCCAACTTTGCTATGTAGATAGGTATCGTGTGTCATACAACATTCAATACTAATTTTTCATTTCCATATGGGTTTTTGTGATCATTTTTCAAGGTTTTTGCCATGAAGTATGATTAGTACTAATTTTGACCTCTGCTGTTTGCTAATGTATGATAATTTTTAGATAGTCTAACACTTTTTATAGGATGTATGGGAAGACTTGAGCATTAAAAACTTGTGAAATCCAAACTGGCCCATTCTTGTCTTCACTTCTAAGCCCTGGTTTGCAAGAAACCTATAAGAGATCGCTTGTCAAAGAAAACTCAACCAACTTAAAATTTTTGACTTGTGGTTTTGTAGGTTGCCAAATCTTTGTCAAGAAAATACTCTGTTTGATTAAAATATTTTTAATAGACACATAGTTAATTAATTACGTACAATATATTGACATTGTGGTAGATACTGAGGGACTATTCTCTTCTCTTTTATATAGAATTAGAAACAAGAGGGTATCCCGCCCCTGGCAATATACATATTGTCTTTGGATTAACTCTGCTATGCATTCCTTGGATAGGAAAAAGGACAAGGTTAGGGGATTACACTCTTCTCTTTTCAAGAGAATCAGAAACCTATATCATGTGGTCCCTAACCTCATATTTGAATTAAATCCTAGCGGGCTTGTCAGGGTGGAAAAATATCCCTAGAATGACCCAAAGTGATACATAATTTTTTCCATACTTTAGATTCACTATAAATAAATGCCTGAGGGGATGAAAGCCTCGAAGGACATTGTTGAATTTATTTGATTTATTAGACACAATTGCGTATTGTGATGAGTGGAAACCACACTTAATATCCTTCTTGTGGGGATTCACATGCATTAATTGCTCATATCAACCTATAATGGGACTATGAGATTCAATGATAACATATACCTTTAGTAAAAGCCTAAGCTAGTGGCCACTGATCTACCTTTGAAGGATTTGTAGTGCTTGTGCGAGGTGAATAGTAATCACCTGAAGAAACTCATCATATCAATCTACTTCCAATGTTAACACCCAAACATATATGGGTGTCAATATCCATTACATGTTATTGGCCTCCCATATGGTGGGGAGTTGGGGGATGTGTTCCTAAGTCAATGAGAAAGTGTTGCATCTCTTCTCCTAGTTAGGTTAAGCTAGATGTGTTTGATTCATTGAGTCAGTTCTCAAAATGTTTTTTGTGATTGTAAACCTACTGCTATGTTAAAAATCATCAAACAATCAGAAATACACACATCCTAAACTAGAAAACAAACTGAAGACAAAACATAAAAAATTCAAAAACTTGAAGCAAAAATCCTTTTTCTGGTGTCAGTGGCCATTTTCTCCTGTCAATTGTCATATGAAAATTGTTCAGAATCCTACATTTCCATATCAGAACTACCTATTTATCATATGAGATGTAACTATGTGTTGTATGCACATTGTCAACATTACAAAAACAAATTTGCAAGAAAAAAACAAAACCTTTTCTAGTCGGAACTTTCGTACGGGCTACCAAATTGCCATACCAAGCTCTATTCTATGTCGTACAAGCTTGTATATTTCCGTATGACATTTTTTCACAAACTGTCATGAAACCCATGCTTTTAACAAGAAAGTTAGTCAACCCTTTATTTTGGTTAGAAATATATCAGAAAAAATCATTGTGTTAGGGACAAAGTAGGTAAAATAGTAAGCCTCTTTTATTTTCCTTAGGTGTTCTATATTTTGCAATTTGTCATCTTGGTGGTCAATCTAGATTATGTATTCACCTTGTGTTAAAAAACTTGTCAAAAAACTTCAATTTGTCATCATCTCTCAAAGTCTAAGTGTCGTATATTTGTGTCCACTCTTCTTTGGGTGTCAACCCATACATCTTGGATATTGTATCCTTCGCTTACGCCAAGTTCATCTTTTCCTCCACAATCTAATCCAAGCTCATCTTGATAAGGTTACATCACATGGTCTTTCTAGATCAGATTGTTATTTTAGTCATCTTATCTTGCTCCAAGATTCACCTGAAAGTTAATGGTAGAAACTAGAGCTTCCCTACATAGAAAAAAAGGAGAAGATCCAAAGACATCATCCTCTTCTTCTCCCATTGCAAGAATGGCTTCACCACCAATTGTCTAGTTCTTTCATACATAAGAAAATCCACTATTTAATCAAACATACAATCATGATCTTTACGAGAAAGATGAGTTAGGCAATCTACGCCTAAAGAGAGGTAACACACCTCCTCTTGACTCATCTCAAGATAACAATCAAAATGTTGTTATGTCTCAAAGATCACCTAGTCATGGTTCACAAGGCCATGACTTCAATGAAGAAAGGGTTTGAGAGCCCACACCTTCAGAAATTGCACACTATAGAAATGATGATCTTTTTAAAAACTCATGAGACACTTCCTCTAAGAGGATAAGGAAGAATACTTCCTAGAACTAGCCCAACAAGGTGCTAAAATTCCTCATAATTTTAATGTTGAAGACATCGTAACACAAGAGGAAGAAACCCCTATCACAACCATGATGTGACAAATGCATGCTATGCAAGTCAAAATCAACAAAATGGAAAAGGAGAAAGAACCCAAAGAATTCTCAATGGATGCCTTATGTCCATTTCCATTCGATCAAAACTTGTATATGCCACCACTCCCTCAAGGGGTAGAGATACCAAAATATGACAAATATGATGGTAATTCAAATCTACAAGATCATGTTAGGGAGTTTTGCACCCTATCAATGGAGTTTATGCATGAACCAACCTACCTAGTGCATCTCTTCCCATGATCTTTGGGAAGGGAAACCATTAATTGGTTCTTCAAAATACCTCCAACAATCAAATATTCTGAGGAGTTGATAAATTTTTTCTATCAACAATACTCCTACAACATTCATCATCCTGTCACAATGATAGACATATGTAACTTAAGATAGAAAACAAGAGAACCATTCTTAACTTTTCTCAAACGTTGGAGGAAAAAGTTCTCACTATACCCTCGACAAATTCTAGAAAATGAGAAAATGGAGATCTTTATCAATAATATGATTCCAGAAATCAACAATCACCTTCAAATGCAAGGTCAAACTTCATTTGACAAAATGGTAGATAGTGCCGTGAAAATAGAGGTTGTACTTGTTCGCAAGGTAGATATCACACTTTACAAAGAAAATAAGTATGATATAAGTTCTAATTCACACAAGAAAGATAAAGTCAAATTTTGGAACAAGAACAAAAATGTTGTCACAGATGGTGTTGTTGATTACATTAGTGCTACACCCAAAGCACCAACATTCAACCTAATGATTGACACTCAAGCCATAAAATCCTCAAAAAAGAAGACAACTGAGCCCCATAAAAAGTTAAATAAATACAAACCATGGGTTACAAAACCAAAGTGTGAGTTCACTCCTTTGGGTGAGTCCTTGGAATCTACCATGAAAACTTTATTGGAAAATAACATCATCACGCTACCTGAGCTAAAACCTTATGACCCATAAGTCAAACCTAAGTGGTGGAAGGAGAACGATTTCTATGATTTTCACCAGAAAAGG
>BSBK01002512.1:200000-247500 GCA_027943335.1 Chamaecyparis obtusa | reverse complement strand
AATACCGAGCCAACACGGTCAAAGCAGGAACCAATCAACTTAGGAAAACACAAACATGTTTTTGGTGACATGGGATTTCCAAGGACCCGAGATGCTCCTACATCAGACACCTAGGGTTATTTGAAATGATTCTTCGAATCATGAAGCATGTGCAATCCAAGCGGAATCCAAATTAGATTGTAAAATCCATGAACTATCTTCAATTGTTCTGTTCTTCCACTTTACTAGATATTACATATACTATTTTCCTCTTGTACTTCTGCCAATTCATTGTTCAAAAATCTTCTCAACTTCTTTTATCTTCTTCTTAGGATAATCATTCGGTACTGTCATTTCTTCATCTGACTCATGGTACTCATACAAATTAGCAATGTTGAAAATAGGTGATATATCCATGTCATCAGGTAACTCAATATCATAAGCATTTCCACTGTCAAATCTCTTCAAAATCTTGCAAGGACCAAACTTATTCATTTTCAGCTTCCCATATGTTCCAACAAGAAATCTGCAATTCTTCAAATGAACCATTACTTCATCACCAACTATAAAAGTCTTATGTCTTCTAGATCTATCAACTCTATCTTTGTATTTATGATTACTTTTCTCCAACTTATGTTTCACATCTTCATGCAATGTCTTCATGTACTCAACAAACTTGACTCATTTACAACTTCTCTTTCCTTCATCAGCAATATCTCTCAGATTTGATATACCTCTTAGTTGTATGCTATTTACAATCTCAAAAGGTGTTTTTCCAGTACTTCTATTCACTAAATTATTATATGCAAACTCTTATTGCGCCAACACAGAATTCCAATTACTCAGTGTGTCTCCAACTAAACATCTCAAAAGATTTCCCAAGCTTCTATTCACAACTTTTGTTTGTCCATCAGTTTGTGGGTGAAATATAGAACTATATTTTGACTCAGTGCCAAACTTCCTCCAAAGGGTCTTCCTAAAGTATCCAACAAACTTACTGTCTCAGCCAGAGATGATACTCCTCGGTAATCCATGAAATTTGACAATTTCCTTAAAGAAAAGATCTTATATATGTATTGCATCTGATGTCTTTCTACAGGATATAAAATGTTCCATTTTAGAAAATCTACCCACAACAACAAATATAGAATCATTACCTATCATTGTCTTCGGTAAGCCAAGAACAAAATCTATACTGATATCAATCCAAGGTTTCTCCGAAACAAAAATCGGTGTATACAATCTAGTATTCTAACTTACTCCTTTTGCAACTTGACAAATTCCACAACTTTTCACAAATTTCTGAACATCCTTATACAAGTGCGGCCAAAAGTATTTCTCCTTAAGAAAATTCAATGTCTTGTCAACACCAAAATATCCAGCCAAACCACTACTATGTTTCTCCTTTATCAAATTAGTTCTCATTGATCCTCTCAGTATACACAACTGAATGCCTTTAAACAACATACTTCCTTGAATAAAATATTCTTCCCATTTATTACTCGGTTGATCTTGAATAGGTGCTCTACACTTTCTCCACAGCTCAGAAAATTCAAGATCAAACTCATAAGAATCCCTCATGTCATCAAAACCAAGAACTTCAATTTTCATCTCGGTCATCAAAGATCTTCTTCTACTCAATGCATCTGCAACTCAGTTAGTGAATCCACCTTATGTTTTATCACAAATGTATAACTCTGCAAATATTCAATCCATTTCATATGTCTAATTCAACTTATTCTGACTACCCAAATACTGTAAAGCTTTATCATCAGTATACAACACAAATTCACTCGGTATCAAATAATGTTTCCATTTCTTCAGTGCTTGAACAATAGCATAGAATTATTGATCATACACAAAGTATTTCCTTTTTGCATTATTCAACTTTTCTCTAAAGAAAGCAATAAGTTTACCTTCTTGACTCAACACAACTCCTATTGCACTTCCACTTGCATCACATTCTACTTGAAATACCTTATTGAAATCAGGCAATGCCAACACAGGCAATTCAGAAACCTTCTGCTTCAGAGTCTCAAAACTTTTATCAGCTTCATGTGTCCACTTGAATTCTCTTTTATCTCCTCTCATAGTCTTAGTCATAGCATTACAAATTGAACTAAAATTCACTATGAACTTTCGGTAAAAACTTGCCAAACCATGAAATGATCTTACCTCACTAGCATTCTCAGGTGTAGGCCAATTCAAAATAGCTTCAACCTTTTTAGGATCCATCTTCAAACCATCAGCTAAAATCACAAATCCCAAATACACAATCTCCTCTTGCATGAAAGAACACTTTTTCTCAGATTTATCAGCAACTTTTCCACTTTCAACCTCTGCAAAACTTGTTTAACATGCAACAAATGTTCTTCTGTGGTCTTAATGAATATCAAAATATCATTTAGGTATACAATCACAAATTTACCTAAGAATTTCTTCAAAACTTCATTCATCAACCTCATAAAAATACTCAGTGCATTAGTTAAACCAAAAGGCATAACCAAACACTCACAAAATTTCTTTTGTCTTAAAAGAAGTATTCCACTCATCACCTTCTTTGATTCTGATCTAATGATACCCACTTTTCAAATCAATTTTGATAAAATACTTTTCTTTGGTCAAACTATCCATTATATCACCCATTCTTGGTATAGGAAACCTATATTTCACTGTTATCTTGTTGATTTCTCTGGAATCAGTACACACTCACCATTATCCATTCTTCTTAGGTTCCAATACCATAGGTACTACACAAGGAATCAAACTTTCTAGGATCAAACCTCTCTTCAACAATTCTTGAATCTGTCGATTCAATTCCTGATTCTTGGTAGGTGTCAACCGATGTGGTGCCTTATTTGGTAAACTAGCTCCAGGGATTAATCCATTAAATGATCAATGCTTCTCTTTGGTGGAAAAAAATCAAGTACATTATCAGAAATGATTTCACTGTACTCAGTGAGTAACTTATCAATCTCCTCAGGGATGCTATCCTCTATCTTCTTACTTAGTTTGTTAGGAATCACAACAAAACATACATCATTCTTCTTTAAATCCTTAACAATTTTTTTTCCTTCCATCAAGAAAACTTTCACAAATGTGAAAAAACTAATAACAGGTTCTTCAACCAAAGGTAACATGATTTGTCTTCTCCCATCAGCCCAAATAGTATATTTATGCAATCTCCCATCATATATAGCATATCTATCATATTGCCAAGGTCTACCCAATAAAACATGACAACAATCCATAGGCATGATATCACATAACACCTTATCATAGTACTTTCCAATTTTCTTTTTCACATAACATTGTTCACTTACCAAAAGTGTATGCTCATCTTTGATCCATGAAATTTTATAGGGCTTCAGATGTTCCAACCTTTTCAATTACAAATTTGTAACCATTTCCTCAGATGCCAAGTTCTTCGAGCTTCCACTATCAATATGATTACCTTCCAAAATTCATCAGAAACTCTACATCTAGTCTTGAACAAACTTTTTCATACCGGATCTTCCTTATTACTTTCACTCCAATGTGCTCTCCTTACCATCAAGTTCTTTTATTTCTCAGGTTCATTCGGTGACTCTTCTTGCACCAAATCATTTCTACTACTACTGACCTTCTTACTTGCATGTGGACACTCAAATGATCTATGTCCTTCTTCTCTAAAATTGTAACAAGTTCCTCAGAAACCAATTCTGTTATAACCACCTCAGTATTTATTGCCTCTTCCTGTAGATGAACTTTCACCTTTCCACTCGGTCTTGCCTTTATCTAGATTTGTCTTTTCTAGTTCAAATCTACTTTTTTCACCATAAGATCTACCTCATCCTCTAGGGAATCTACCACCTCTACCTCTTTGTCTTTTCTCATGTCTTTTGTTCAATTTCTCCTCAACTTTCAATGCAAATTGATAAGCCTCTTCAATGTTCTGTAGTTTGACCAAACTGATTTCTTCTTGGATGGAAACTCTCAATCCATTCAGGTACCTAGCAATTCTATCCACATCATCTTCATCATGTCCAGATCTGATATCTAATCTATAGAATTCCTTAGTATACTCTTTTACCAAGCTATCTTTTTGCCTAAAACTTTACATTCACCTAACTAGGTTAATCTCATGATCACAAGGTAAAAACTTTTCTTTCAATTTATTCACCATTTTATTCCATACCTTTATTTTTTCTTTGCCTTTCCACTTTCTGTCCAACTACAGATGTTCCCACCACAAGGATGCATGACTTTTCAACTTTGCACTTGCAATTTTCACCTTCTTTTCCTTAGGAACATTTTCATACTCAAAGTACTTTTCCATCTTGGTTATCCAGTCCACCAATTCATCAGAATCCAATTTTCCACTATACTCAAGAGGATTAAAGTGTGGTGTAGACTTTAGATTTGTCAAAGCCTTCAACAATATTTTCTCACCTTGATCCATCATTGGTGCAGGTTCTACATCAACTTCTTCTTCCTTAATTTCATCATCACTAACATCTTCAAGATGTCTTCCTCTTCTCTGAGCTATTTCAACAACTTCTAATCTAGTAATAAGTTGTCTCAACATGTCTTCCAATCCTGGATCCACATCTTACCTCCCACAAACCATCTTGAAAACCTCTGCAATTGTAGGCCAGATCACAATCTGCTACCCCACAAAAAATCAACTAGGGTTTGACAAGAAGGAACCCTCAAATCTAGGTTCACAAACCTAGATCTAGATCTCACCTCGCTCTCATACCACCTGATGCAAGAGAGTGGATACATGGAGGGGGGCCAAAGGCACACCCTAACCAGGTCCCCCTTGCAAAGATCACACATGGAAGAAACAACACACAAGTGGGAGGGAGAATGCAGATAATTTTATATATTTATTCCAATTGATTCATACATGTCAAGTTGTAAGGCCTTCCTGATTTGGGCCAAATATTACAATTCAAGTATAGAAGTCCTCCAATATGTGAGGATCTTAAACTATCTTCTATCTCCTAGCTTCTATCTCTGGTGTCCTAAAACTACAAGCAAAGATTAAATTATATACAAGAGGCTACCAAGAAAGTGGCCTTCAGATCCACCATCAATGGAAGGAATGACCAGATCTAGGTCCACATGCTTCCTAATGATAGGTACCAACATTAAATCTCTGACCATAATTAATTGCAAGAGTCAGCCTCAATAGGAGACTAAAATAAACAACTCGATAAGCAAGGATAACCAAGCACCATACAAGCATCATTGAGCACCAGGGAATTAACCAAGTGCTAGAGAGATAACTAACCACGTTGGTAAACAAAGGAAGCTGAGAAACTACTGAGCCAACTTAGTCAAAGTAGGAAATGAGAAACATAAACACATTTTTGGAGACACAAGATTGCCAAGGACCCGAGATGCTCCTGCATCAACTCAACACTAATAACCATAAATGTAAATCAAAACCTCCATGATTGTATGCTTGGAATCCACCTTGAAGGAAGAATGAATGGATCTCAAAGATGAACAAAGGATCTTGAAGGAAGATCACACCACCATGATGGATAGATCTAGGGTTTGAATGATGAATCTTGAATGTTTGAACCAAATCCCTTGAAAGACTTGAATACTTGAATCCTTGATCTTCAATGCATAACTTGAATGCTTGAATGCTTGAATATAGATGATTTATTGAATGCTTAAATCCTTTTTATTTCTTTCGATTGCTTGATTACTTGGATCATTGCTTGCTTGATTGAGAATGCTTTGTCTTGTGTTATGATGGAGGATGGATTGAAATGAGAGGAGAAGGCTTCCTTATATTAGTATAGGGAACGAACTTCTAGAGAGACCGACATAGGAGAAATAAATTCCCATTAAGCCTATACCCTTGGAAGTGGACCTAAATTGAATATCATTTAAGAGTTTACCATTTCGAAGCCCAAAATAGTCAACTCGAAAGTGGGAAATAAATCTTTCCGAAACCTGACATCCGAAAAACCTTTGCTGAAATTTGAATTTTAAACCCTGGGTCAGGGTTGAGGTTGACCCTAACCTAGGTCAGGGTTGAGATAGACCTTGACCCAAAAGGTTGACCTTGACCCTAAGTTCAAGATCAACCTCAAATTCTTAGAGTAGGATGCCAGAAACAAGTAGAAAAGAAGTGGAAAATAGGGTAGGACAGGGAAAAAATCTAGATCCAAGCCAAAGATCCATTCAAGGCATTTGACATGACCCAAAACCACTTACTTGAAGAGCTAAACCAGTCCTAAATGGAAGTGCTTCCATTTTCTGATGATACACCAATGTAGGATCCAACAATGACATTGAGATGCTTAACGAACTAAACATCTTAAGCATAAGTATCACCTTAGAATTTTAGAGTGGGATTAGAACTAATGATGACAACAATGCACATGTAAATAGTCTCATATAGTCCTTCCATAAGCTTACTATCAAACATATAGAACTTATTGACCAAACATCGAAAGACCCAAGCCATGATATCCACACTTTCCAAATGGACTATGCTTTAGCATGCTACCTGAATGCGGTTGAACCTATGACAACTTCCATCAATGAACCTAGCCTCAGCATGATAGAGTCAAATATAATTATCTCATTTAGAAAAATAAAAACAAAAGTAACAAGAGCTCTAAGGGTGAAAACCACTATGTGGTAGTCTCAGAGCCAAAAATAGTAAAAATTAAAGATGTATCCGAGGGTGAAAACCACTTCAAGGTGCCCAAAGATGAGATATTTGATGTCCTCCCAATTCATTTATAGGACATATCACCAATTTTGATAGAACCAACTCAATCTATTAATTTAGGCACAGTGGAAGAACCTCAGTTGATTCATGTTTCACAATCCCTATCAGAAGAGGAGAAATGAGAATTTACCATATTCTTAATGGAGAAAAAGATAAAATTTGCATGGAAGTATTCAAACATGGCGGGGTTAGATCATGATCTAATTATGCATCATCTCTCTATAGCTCCAGGAGTTAAACCAATCAAGAAAAAGTTATGAAAAATGCACCCTCATGTTGCACTTGTCAAAGCTGAGCTAGAGAAATTACTCAAGGCAAGATTCATCCGAGTCATAGACTATGATAAATGGATATCAAACATTGTTCCAATGTCAAAACTAGATAAGTCTATCCGAGTATGCATGGATTTCAGAGATTTAAATAGAGAATGCCCAAAGGATGACTCTCCACTACCAAATATCGATATGATAGTGGACATGACTATGGGATTTGAAATGTACTCCTTAATGGATGGCTTTTCTGGATATAACCAAATAAAGATAGCCCCAGAGGATCAAGAGAAGACAACTTTCACTTATGCATGGAGTACTTTCTGCTAGAATGTAATGCTATTTGGTTTGAAAAATGTTAGTGCTACTTATCAAAGGGCCATGAAATCTATCTTTCATGATATTATGCATAAGAACATGGAGGACTATGTGGATGACACATTGGATAAATCAATGAAGAGATATGAACACTTATCTAAATTGGGTACAATACTAGACATAATGGAAAAATTTAGTCTCTGACTAAACCCCAAGAAATGTGCCTTTGGTGTCACTTCGGGAAAACTCCTAGGATACATTGTTTCTAAGAAGGGTATAGAAGTAGATCTGACAAAGGTCAAAGAAATCATGGAGATGCAACCTCCTAAAAATATTAGTTAGATACGTACTTTACAAGGAAGAGTATAATCTATCAGATGTTTCATCTCTCAGTTGGCTGATATATCACAACCTTTCACTAAAACATTGCATAAAGGCATGAATTACAAATGGAGTGAAGAATGTGAAAATAATTTCAACCAAATTAAGCAATACTTGGTAAATCCACCAATTCTCATGCCTCCTATTCAGGGAAAGCCATTGATATTGTATGTCTCAGCAATAGATACATCATTGGGGGCATTATTGGCACACCATGATGATAATAAATGAGAAGGATCTATCTATTACATCAGTCAAACCTTGGTGGCATATGAAAATAATTACTCTATGATAGAGAAAGCATGTCTAGTTGTGATCTTTACATCACAAAAATTGAGACACTACATGTTGGCTCATACCATACACCTAGTGGCAAAGATAGATCCATTGAAATAATCATTAAGAAAAGCTTCTCTCACATGTAGATTAGAAAAATAGGTAATGCTAGTGAGTGAATTTGACATCGAGTATGTTGAAAGGAAAGCCATCAAAGGACAAGTCATCATAGATCAACTAGCCGAGGCTCCACTATTTGATGACCAACCAATGCAAATGGAATTTCTAGATGCTTCTATCATGCACCTATCCTCAAGAACATGGTGATTATTCTTTGATGGGTCTTACACACAAAATAGATCCAAAGATGGTATCTTGTTCATCACTCCATAAGAGTACTCCATTCCAAAGGCATTCAGAATCACATTTCCTTGCACTAATAACATAGCAGAGTATGAAGATTTATTAAATGAAATGAAATTGGAAATAGAATGCAAAGTAACAAAATTACACATTCATGGAGACTCCCAGATGGTCATTCACCAGGTCAATGATGTGTATCAAACAAAGGATGAGAAGATCATCCATAAAAATGGATGGTATATGATCTAAAGAGCTACTTGATTTCTATCACATTTGAACAGATACCTAGAATAAAAAATAAGGCAGCTGATGCCATGGCTACATTGTCATCTATATTGCAACAACCAGAACATGAGCTACACTATGAATTCATGGTAGAACCACTGTGATTCCCTGCCTTGATTCCCCAAAAATCCATAGGATTTGCACTATTGTTGGTCATGATTCCTCACCTTACAAAAATGTCTATTCTTACCTGCTTGACCAAGTCATTCCCAATAGCCTTAACTGTAATAAAAAATGACACCTTATCTAAAATGCATCAAGGTATGTCATCATTGGTAATGATCTATACAAACTAAGTCTGGATGGTACACTCCTTAGATTTATAGAGTGAGAAGAGTCGAAACATGCATTAGAGGAGGTCCACAATGGTATTTGTCACATTCCAACAGTCTAACATTAGCTCAAAAAATCATTAGAGCGGGGTACTATTGGCCAGATATGGAGAAAGAGGCCATGAAATATGCCAAGAATTGCAAGAAATGCTAGGTCCATGGTAACTTAATTCATGCACTAGGTAGAGATTTGATTCCATTTACAACACAATGGCCCTTTCAACAATGGGAATTTGATCAGATAGGAGCCATATATCCATATTCATCAAATGGTCACACCCATATAATCACATCAACTGATCATCTCACAAAATGGGTTGAAGTAGTTCCATTGACAAAAGAAACCGGCAAGCAGATTTCTATGTTCATCTTGAACTATATAATTTACCGATATGGTATCCCACACTCCATCATCACTGACAATGGAGGCCAATTAAAAACAAGGACCTAGATTCCTTATGTTCCAAATTTAAGATCATTCAACATTAGTCATCCATCTACTATCCATAGGGAAATAGACAAGTTGAAGCATCCAACAAGAACTTACTCAAGATCTTGCTCCACATGGTCAACAAAATAGGGAGAGATTGACATCTGATGATAAATCTATCTCTATGGGCCTATAGGAAAAATATAAGAACACCCACTGGGGCTAGTCCCTTTGCTTTATTATATGGGATTGAAGCGGTACTACCTATAGAGGTTGAAATCCTATCTCTAAGAATCAAAATGCATGGTCTAATAACCGATGATGATTATAGAGTGTCTAAGTTGCAAGAACTTGAATTAGTAGATGAGCATAGGAAAGTTGCATATGATCATCTCAGAGTATATTAGAAATGAATGTCTAGAGGCTACAACAAGAAAGTTAGACACCAAGAATTTCAGGTCGGTGATCTAGTCTTGAGAGAAAATACTAAAAAATCAATCCCATCAAGAATGCAAAGGGAAGTTTGAACCCAACTGGCAGGTCAATTTTTTGTTACTGTTTGTTTTGGCTCTAGAGCCTATGATGCAAAGTGGACAGTTAAAAGCCTTAAACAATGAAAAATTGGAAAGGTTTAGATACTCAATTCACCAAATTATGGAGATTAGATGCCCTACACTTATCCCAAGTGTATAATGAAGAAGAGGTGATGTTATCACAACCCCAAATTCCAAGGATAACCTAATCACTAGATTCCACAAGGTTCTAAGCACCAATGACCAAGGCTTGTTAAGGAGTTTCCTCAACCCAATAAGAAAACAAACCCCATGAAATGAATCACAAGACTAGGGGTGGCCTACAATCACTGGTCTGGCCTATTTAGGTCCTATTTGTTTAGTTCCAATGGTTCTTTCACTTACAAGCAACCTATACAACCTAGTTGCTTCACAAACCAAAGACTAGGCTTGTAGCCTTTCCTAGAAGGTATTTTGATCATAGATCAAAATGCTTCCACATGACATATGAAATAGGTTGGATATTGTGATATAATTTTGGGTTTTAGGGATCATATCCAAGCACCAAGATGTGAAGTTAAATGGAGAATGCTGAAACAACTAAAATAGATCAGGCTAATAGGCCTAATTAGGTCTCCAATTGCACTAAAAGTGCTCTTTCCTCCAAGAAAATGCACAAACCAATTATGGGAGTATATGAGGACATATAAAAGGACTCAAAATATAGATTTTAGGGTCTTGGTGAATCCCCAACCGATAGTTACAATGACTGTTCTAAGTCACTGACTAGTGCACACATAGAGATGTACACCTAGGGCATTACAACAAATCCACTTCCTTGCAAGTCTCCACTTCTAACCTCAAAAATATGAAAATATAGAAAAAGGTTGAATTCCACCAAGGGGCATCAGATTCCCATGGTGGAATTGGTCCAAACAATCATGCCCTATTGAAAACCCTAGTTTTAGGCCTTCAATCCAGGTAGTCCCACTAAAATCCAGATAACTTTCAAACTAGGATAGATCAAAACATAAGACCAATTGAAAATGAAAGTAGATTCAAGAGTCCAGTTCTCCTCAGGAATTGTAGAGAAATGTTGATATTTTTATTGATTCAAATTGCCAAATTACACATTGTTACCTTCCACCTACTTGAAAGGGATAATGAAGGCTTCCCCCATCAGTTACAACTGAATTTCAAACCATATGACTGTTGGGGGCTTTGTTTACAACTTTTGGTGAAAGTTGTCAAAGTTGCTAAGCAACTTTTACAACATTTTGCAATTTTTGCACTCTAGGTGACCAAAATTGGTCCAGACCTAATCTAATGATCCAACATGGATCCAAACTATTAAAAAAATGAAAATAAAAAAAATCCTAAGATTCTAGGCCTTTTGACCACCTTTGACCATAGTTGACCAAGGGCTTATAGTTATGCCAATCTTGGGACTAGGTCTTACAATTTGGTCTAGATGCCTAAATAGTAGATCTAACCTAAACTAGATGTTCTTAGGACTTTAATGAACATTATTTGTTGAGTTTATTGTGGATGCTCCTGCACTATACTCCCCTTGAGTTTAAAACTCAAGTTCCTACTTGAGGTTAACTGTTCCACCGAAGTCCCATGTGTTAGAATAACTAACTAAGAGGGGGGTGAATCAGTTAATCACTATCCCAATACAAAATGTATAATCCAAAAACAAATACTTCAATTTCTACTGCTCGATAACTTAAAATACATTTACTATCTATGCATTTACTGATTACCAGTCTAAAACTTATAGCAGTTACTGATCAAATCAAATATGCAACATGTAAATATGCCATAAAAAAAAAACATCACAATCAACACATAACACAAGAGATTTAACATGGAAACCTTATGAAGGGAAAAACCACCTGGGACCAGCAACCCAAAATATTCACTCTTTTGAAGTGAGGTCAGTGAAGACCCAAACTTGTTAAAGGTTACAAACACACTGTTAGGTGTGACCTTGTTAGAGGATTTAAGACCAACCGTTATCGTCCAACCAACAGTCACTTTGGGGTTGATAGGATAACAATGTTCATTCTAAGAATGATACATAATAAGACTTTCTTAGTCCACTCAGTTAAGAGATTTAACTATGTACAATGGTTAAATATGTAACAATAGGTGATCTGACTTAATACAACTTCAATTGCAAATTACAAATCAATGTTCAACTCATACAAATCTTTCTGATCAATAAATCAATTCTATTTCAAACATTGTTCAACTTACTGTCTATCGGTAATCACTCTCTATCACTCGGTAATGCTCTGCAGTAGGGTTCTCCTTAACCAGTATGATTAGAATGCATGAAAACTTGTTCACATGATGATTTTGTAGTTTCCTTCTCTTCCAGCATCACACTCATTGTGAAATCTTCAGTCTCTTATATAGACATGTAAACCATTTTCTTTTGCTCCATTATATTTTGCCGCTTAATCATATTCATTGATTTTTCCTCTTAAACATAGCTCGGCACTTGTGTCAATAACATGTTTGATTCTCATCCTTTAGATCTTTCCTAAATTTTGTTAGTTGTCGATCTGTGTAACAAACTTTATCTGTTACCTCGGATTCATACACTTGCTAGCTCATCAATCTTATCGGCTAAACTAATAATTTAGTTCATTCTATTCTTCTCGGTTAACAAAGAAATGTGTCAGTGAACAAAATCTTGATTAACACTATGCTCGGTATACACTACACTCCGTCGGTGTATACTAAATTGCTTCATCAACCGACAACACTGCTTTGTGTGTTTCAACTCTTTTCTTCATCATAGATGAATGAAACATAATCAAGTCAATAACATGAAGTCATAGACTCATCAAATATTTATTCAATGTATTCTCTATCCACATCTATCATATCCATCTTCCTCATGTAGATATTTCTATTCTTCATCTCTTTCACTCCTTCACTACAGATGTATCGATATAGTAACTTATAAGATAAGTGTTGTCAAACTAGTTGACATCAATGACAACATAATACTGATTTAATCATATTACATATCTAATCAATCTGCTCAGTGATCTTGAATCACAACTTATTCAATCAGGTTCTAAATTAGTTTTAGTTCATCAATCTCTCCCTTTGGCATTGATGGCAACTCAAGAAATATGAAATATACCATACACATACCAAACATGTATTCTACAACTCTATAAACAAATGTTGTACAAGCTCTCCCTAGCTTAATATGTTTAATCACTACGTTACTCAACAACATTACATATGCAACTTTATCAATTTGCAAATATGATCTTTTCAGCTCTCGGATTCCTTCTTCTGTTCTTAGTAACCGATCTTCAATGTTGTCCCTTTCTTCAATTTGTCTCTCCCTTAGATAGTTCTCATCAGTGCATATTCAGATTATCTCTCCCTTTGTTTCATATTGTTTATCTCTCTCTTTGACAACAATGCCAAAGAATCAAATAAACAAATAGCTCTTCAGTAGCCAAGTAACTCTCTATTGTCCGGTGCATACTCTGTATCTCTGTATACTGATATGCCAATCTATTCCAGTACCTTTCACAACTTTAGACATGATCCAAAGTGTGAACTATGCTACATCAACATGAATGATCTTCTGATAAGATTAGGCTGATGCAACATCTGAATCACCTTAGTGACCGGTAGATAGGGGATGGACCCCAAGTTTAGTCCTCAAGTAATCAAATGTGTCCTTTGGTAGAGCTTTTGTAAATATATCTGTAAGTTGTTCTTTTGATGTAACAAACTCTAGCTTAATTCTCTTGTACTTGTTCTCTCAAGTAGTGATACTTTATTGATATATGCTTCATTTTAGAATGCATCACTAGATTGTTTGAAATGTTTATTGCCCTACTGTTATCATAGTATATAATCACTAGCTTAGTGATTATCTCATTCATACCTTCCATAACTGGTTTAATATATGCAATGTTTGAACAATTTTTAGCAGTAGCTCAACATACTCTGCTTCGACTGTAGATTGAGAAATACAAGCCTGTTTCTTACTTGTCCAAGTAACAAGTCTTTCACTAAAGAAGAATGCTCCTCCAGTGGTGCTTTTTTTGTCATCCACATTTCCAGCCCAATTAGCATCGGTATAGACTTTGAGTTGAAACTTGCCTTCCTTAGGATACCATAATCCATAGTCCTCTATTTTCTTCAGGTATCTTAAGATTCTTTTAGTAGCAATCATTTGTGATTCTCTAGGATTAGCAAAAAATCTAGCAACTATTCCCACAACATGTGCTATGTCTAGTCTACTGTGAACTACATACATTAGCTTACCAATCATTGATCGGTACAATTTTTGGTTCACTTCTATAGTTTCATCTTCCTTAGTCAATTTACATCTAGTAGCCATCAATGTTCCCATAGGTTTAGCATCTTCCATGCCAAATGTTTTCAATACTTCTTTTATGTATTTAGACTATGTGATGAATATCCCATCACTCTGCTGAATCACTTGTAGTCCAAGAAAGAACTTAATCTCTCCGAACATAGACATTTTAAATTCATTCCTCATATCATCAGCAAAGGCTTTACCTATTTGATCTTGACCTCCAAATATGATATCATCCACAAAAATTTCAGCAATAAGAATTGTATCATCAGTATCTCCTTTCATAAACAGATTATTGTTTTCACTTGTTCTTACAAATCCTATACTTAACAAATAAGTATGCAGCCTCTCATACCAGGCTCTTAGTGCTTGCTTCAAACCATATAAAGCTTTATGTAGTCTACATACCATATCTTTCTTTTCTGGATCAACAAACCATTCAGGTTGTTCTATGTAGACTTCTTCTTCAAGTGTTCCATTCAAAAATGCTGACTTGACATCCATTTGATATACTTTGAATTTCTTGTGTAGCATATGTAAGTAGCATTCAAACTCCTTCCAATCTAGAAAAAGGTGCAAAGCTTTCACCATAGTCTATGCCTTCCTCCTACGCATATCCTTTGCATACCAATCTAGCTTTATTTTTGGTCACTTCTCCATTCTCATTCTGCTTGTTCCTGAATATCCACTTAGTATCGATAACATTCTTATCTTTAGGTCTGGGTACTAAGGTCCAAGTTTTGTTCTTTTCTATTTGCTCTATTTCTTCATTCATTGCATTAACCCATTCATCATTCTCTAATGCAACTTTCACATTTTTTGGCTCATAATCACAAACTAGACATGTACCTTGTCTTGCTTTTCTCCTTATTTGCATGCCAACTTGTTTGTCTCCAATCATTTGTGATTCAGGATGGTGTCTCCTGTTCATCCTATGCAGATTCATTTTCTTGCTTGGTAGGGCCATTCTACTTGTCGATTTCTCTTTCCTACTATTCGGTATTGTTTTCCTGTTGAACGATTATCATAGGCTAAGGCTTCAGTAGATACTCTGGTTGTTCAATGTAAGTGAATCTACCATAGTCTTCCAGTTCCTTTGTACTTTCATTTGTGTTCTTTTCATCAAAATCATCAAAACGGATGTTAGTTCTTTCAATCATTTTATTAGTAGTTTTATTCAGACATTTATATGCTTTTCTTTTACTAGAATATCCTAGGAATATCCCTTCATCACTTTTTGAGTCAAATTTTCCATTTCTCTCATCTTTCAAAATAAAACATTTTCTTCTAAAATTTTTGAAATAACTTATAGTAGGTTTTTGTTCAAACCACAACTCATAGGGTGTCTTGTTGGTGTCCTTCAATTGCACTTGGTTAAGCACATAAACTATTGTACTAATAGCTTCCCTCCAGTATGTCTGAGCAACATGCTTTTGCAGCATCAATGTCCTAGCACAGTCAACTATTGACCTATTCCTTCTTTCAGCAATCCCATTTTGCTGAGGTGTCCTCGATGTAGAGACTTATCTTTTAATACCATGCTCATTACATAAATTAGTAAACTCGCCAAAGATAAATTCACCTCCTCTATTAGATCTTAGGCATTTCAATTCCTTTCTAGTCTCTTTTTCTACCTTAGCCTTATACCACTTAAACATCTTAAATGCTTTAGATTTTTCTTTTAAGAACATAATAGTCATCAATCTAGTATAGTCATCAACAAAAAGAATAAAGTATTTATTAGCATAGTAACTCTGAGTTCTCATAGGACCACATAGGTCGGTATGAACCAACTCAAGTATCTTCTTTGTTGAGTAATCCTTACTTTTGAAACTAGATTTAGTCATCTTACCTTTCTGGCATTCATGACACATAACATGATCTAGTTTTGACAAGTTAGGCAGCCCTCTAACTCTTTTCCTTTTACTGATCTTAATCATGTTATCAAAGTTCACATGGCATAACCTTTTATGCCACAACCAAGCATCTTCATTTTTCATCATCAAGCAAGAAGAATCATCATTATCAAGATAAAATAGATTACCTCTTGATTGTGCTCCAGTTCCAACTAATCTTCCTCCATCATCAAAGATTTTCACTTTCTTGCTCTCAAAAGCAACTCGGTGACCTGAATTATTCAACTGTGCCACACTTAACAAGTTATTGTTCAATCCATCTACCCAATAAGAATTATCACATTTTATCATATCATTTATCATTAAGGTTCCTTTACCTCTTACCATACAGGGTGTTTCATTACCCATCTTAACTGATCCTCCATTGTATTCTTCAATTTTATCAAACTTCTCCTCATCACCAGTCATGTGATGTGTACAACCACTATCTATGATCCATGTATTATTTTTGTTAACTTTAGAGATTAGTGATGTTTCTTCATGATTTTCTTCTTCTTCCTCTGAGTCATCTTTCATAGCAACAAATACAACTTCTACATCATCATTAGAATCAGATTCAGATTCATTATCTTCAGCTATGAAACATACCTTTTTCCCTTTGTCATTGTTGTCTCAATTATCTCTAATGTGTTGATAGCCTTTGTTGAATCTTCTCCCATAGCTTCCTTTAGATAGGTCTTTGGTTCTATCATCATCTTTCTTATGTGGACATCTAGCAATGATGTGGCCAATCTCTTTACAGTTAAAGCATGCAAAAGGTAGCTTACCTCTATACCTTCCTTTACCTTTGGGTAATCTTCTAGCCATAAGAGCTTCAAGTTCATCAAGCTCATCATGGGTATTACTGTCACTATCATTTTTATTATTCTTGCTAGACTTACTAATCTTCAGAGAAGACATGAAGGACTCAACAAATGGTACAACACTGTTATCAAAATTATTTAATTCAAAGGTTGTAAGTTTACCAATTAGATTGTCAAGTGTAAGTACATTACCAGATGCAGACCTTGTCTCATGGATAGCAGATATTCTGATTGCATAAACCAATAATAAGGTTCTGAGTATTTTTCTAACAACTGTTTCTTCACTAATTTGTCCATCAGATGCTCTAATAGCATGTACTACCTCTTTCAGTCTATTTGTATATTTCACAATATTCTCACCTTCTTTCATCTTCATATCATCAAATCGGCCTCTTAGGCTTTCTGCTCTAGCCCTTTTAACATTTGCATCTCCACTATAAAATTGAGAAAGTTTATCCCACATGGCTTTTGTAGTTGTGCAACTTTTTATATCTTCAAATTCAACATCAGTGTAGATAGCAACAAGTTCCATCATAGTAACATTGTGTTCATGCCTTTCTTTCAGTTGATCAAGTGTTAGGGGACCTGGTGTCAGTTCTATGTAACCATTCTCCATCAATTCAAGTGTAGCATTCCCAATTCCAAATATGTGGAACTTCATTTGGCTCTTCCATATTGTGAATTTCTCTTTGTTTAGCTTTGGCACTTCCCTCTTATACATTTTGAGATCTTTTTACTAAAGTCCTTAAAACTCTGTTCAAAGAAACCAATGCTCTGGTACCAATTGTTAGAATAACTGAGAGGGGGGTGAATCAGTTAATCACTATCCTAATACAAAATGTATAATCCAAAAATAAATACTTCAATTTTTGATGCTCAATAACTTAAAATAATTTTACTATCTATGCATTTACCGATTACCAGTCTAAAACTTATAGCAGTTACCAATCAAATCAAATATGCAACATGTAAATATGACATCAAAACAAACATCACAATTAACACATAACACAAGAGATTTAATGTGGAAACCCTGTGAAGGGAAAAACCACTTGGGACCGGCAACCCAAAATATTCACTCTTCTAAAGTGAGGTCGGTGAAGGCCCAACCTTGTTAAAGGTTACAAACACACTGTTAGGTGTGACCTTGTTAGAGGATTTAAGACCAACCATTATCATCCAATTAGCGGTCACTCTAGGGTTGACAGGATAACAATGTTCATTCTATGAATGATACATAATAAGACTTTCTTAGTCCACTCGGTTAAGAGATTTGACTGTGTACAATGGTTAAATATGTAACAGTGGGTGATTTGACTTAATACAACTTCAATTGCAAATTATAGATCAATGTTTAGCTCATACAAATCTTTTTGATCAATAAACCAATTCTGTTTCAAACACTGTTCAACTTATTGTCCATCGGTAATCACTCTCTATCACTTAGTAATGCTTTGCAGTAGGGTTCTCCTTAACCAATATGATCAGAATGCATGAAAACTTGTTCACGTGATGATTTTGTAGTTTCCTTCTCTTCCAACATCACACTCATTGTGAAATCTTCAGTCTCTTATATATATATATGTAAACCATTTTCTTTTGCTCCATCAAATTTTGCTGCTTAATCATATTCATTGATTTTTCCTCTTAAACATACCTTGGAACTTGTGTCAATAACATGTTTGATTCTCATCCTTTAGATCTTTCTTGAATTTTGTCAGCCATCGATCTATGTAACAAACTTTATCTGTTACCTTGAATTCATACACTTTCCAGCTCATCAATCTTATCAGCTAAACTAATCATTTAGTTCATTCTATTCTTCTTAGTTAACAAAGAAATGTGTCAGTGAACACAAGCTCAGTTAACACTATGCTCTATATACACTACACTCTGTCAATGTATACTAAATTGCTTCATCAACTGACAACACTGCTTTGTGTCTTTCAACTCTTTTCTTCATCATAGATGAATGAAACATAATCAAGTCAATAACATGAAGTCATAGACTCATCAAAAAGTTACTCAATGTATTCTCTATCCACATCTGTCATATCCATCTTCCTCATGTAGATATTTCTATTCTTCATCTCTTTCACTCCTTCACTACAAATGTATCAATATAGTAACTTATAAGATAAGTACTGTCAAACTAGTTGACATCAATGACAACATAATACTGATTTAATAATATTACATATCTAATCAATCTGCTCGGTGATCTTGAATCACATTTTATTCAATCAGGTTCTAAATCAGTTGTAGTTCATCACCATGTTGCTTGATTTGGTCTTTAGTTAGCCAAATTGCATCTATGTTGGGGAGTCCTTTCCATTTGACTAAGTACTGTATGTACTTCTTGGTTCTTGTTTGCGTTAGTAGTTTGGTGTCCAATATTTCTTCCAACTCCACTGGTTTTCTTTGAGGAAGATTAGTGATACAGTCTTCATCATTGATATCTGTCTCCTCACCTTGCTCATTTGTTGAACCCGTTGTAGCTTTGTAGGAGGTGAGGTCTGCAACATTGAATATTGGAGAGATTTGCAAGGTTGGGGGAAGAGAGATCTCATAGGAATTCTCACCCATTTTGTTGAGTATACTACATCATCCTACTTTCTTCATATGAAGTTTAGAGTATCTACCCTTAGGTAGTCTCTCTTTCCTCAGAAATGCCCAAACCTTGTCTCCCACTTTGAAGTGGATTTCCCTTCTTCTCTTATCAACTTGTTCCTTGTATTTAAGAATGGATCTTTGTAGTGCTTCTTTGACCTCATGCTACACCTTTGTGATGAGTTTTGCTAGTTCTTGGCCTTGAGCACTGACTTTGAAGTCAGATGGTAGTTATATCAAGTCCAATGGTCCTTTGGGATGAAGGCCATATACTTCTTGGAATGGAGTTTTTCCGATTGACCTGTTCATGGAATCATTAAATGCAAACTCTACCTGGGGCAAGAGGGTGTCCCAACTCTAAGAATATTGTTTTGTTAGGCATCTTAGGAGATTGTCTAAGGATCTATTTACTACCTCAGTCTGTCCATATGTTTGTGGATGATAGGTAGAGCTATAGGTTAGGTTAGTCCCTAATTTCTTGAAGATTGTCCTCCAAAAGTGGCCTTGAAACTTCACATCCCTGTCAGATACAATTGTTTGGGGAAGACCATGGATCCTAACTACCTCTTTGAAGAAAATATGTGTAATGTGAGAAGCATCATTTGTGCTTTTACATGGTACAAAATGGACCATTTTACTAAACCTATCCACTATTACAAAAACATTGTCAAAGCCTTGCTTTGTCTTAGGCAACCCCATTACAAAATCCATTGAGATGGACTCCCATGGTCTAGAAGGGATTAGTAAGGGTTGATATAGCCCTTGATTTGTTGACACACCTTTAGCTTGATGACATATGGTGCAAGTCTCTATGAAATTCTTAACATCATTGTTCATCTTAGGCCAAAAAAAAGTTCTCCTCACCATGTCTGATGTCTTATCAATGCCAAAGTGACCTCCTAGGCCACCACAATGCTTCTCCCTTATTATGTTTGTCCTCATTGAACATTTTGGGATGCATAGTTGAGATCATTTGAATAGGAGTCCATTTCAAATCAGATATTCAGAAAAGTCAGTATGGTATCTTCCAACCATCTTTGTGCAAATTTGATATATCTTTGCAAATTCAGGGTCATTAGGGTTCATGTGTTTAAGGGACTCAATTCCCACACTTTGCAATTGTATTTCTTCAATTAGACCAATCCTCATGCTAAGGGCATCATCAAATTTGTTTGTTACGCCCTTTTTATGCTTGATGTTGAAGGTGTAGGCCTGCAATTGTTCTACCCACTTCAGATGTCTGACATAGAGTTTTTCCTGTGAATTAAGGAAACTTAATGCATGATTGTCAGTGTATACCAAAAATTCCTTTGGGATTAAATAGTTCCTCCATTTCTTGAGGGCTTGGACCATGGCATAGAGTTCTAGGTCATATGTAGAGTATTATCTTTTGGCCTCGTTTAGTGTCTCTAAGAAAAAGGCAACTACCTTACCTTCCTGACTTAGGACTGCACCTATAGCCAAGTTGCTTGCATCTGTCTCCACAGTGAAGACTTTGTTGAAATTAGGTAGGACCAAGATAGGATATTGGGAAACCCTATTCTTCAAGTATTGGAATGCATCATTTGCTTCCTTTGTCCACATAAACTTATTCTTCTTTCCACCTTTAATGGTTTCAAGCATTGGTGCACACACATGACTAAATTTTTTGATAAACTTTCTATAGAAAGTTGCAAGTCCATGGAAGCTTCTTACATCACCTTGGTTCTTTGGTGGAGGCCAGTTGATGATTGCTTCTACCTTCTCAGGGTCCATCTTGAGGGTACCTTGTGAGATTACAAATCCTAGGAACACAAGTTCCTTCTTCATAAACATGCACTTTTCCAAGTTGATTACCAACTTGTGTTGATGAAGTCTTCTTAGTACCTATTCCACATAATCAAGATGGTCCTCCTTGCTATGACTAAATATTAGTATGTCATCAAGGTAAACAAAAACAATTTTGCCAATAAAATCAATGAATATCTCATTCATGAGCCTCATAAAAGTACTAGGGGCATTGCTTAAGCCAAAGGGCATTACTAACCATTCAGTAGTCTTGAATGTTGTTTTCCATTCATCCCCTAGTTTGATCTTGATTTGATGGTATCCAGACTTTAAGTCTATCTTTGTGAAGTAGCAAGCACCTCCTAGTTGATCTAATAGATCCTCAATCCCGTGCATGGGGAATCTATATCTTATGGTGATCTTATTGAGGGCCCTACTATAAGTACACAACCTCCATTTTCCATTCTTTTTAGGGGCTAAGACTGATGGCACCACATAGGGACTAAGACTCTTCTAAATGAGTCATCTTTCTAATAATTCACCAACCTATTTTGCAATCTCTGCATTCTGCAGTGTTGTCATTTTACATGGGGCCTTGTTAGGTAGAGAGGAACCAGGTATCAAGTCAATTTGGTGACTGATATCTCTTAAGGAAGGGAGGCTTGTGGGCAGGTCACTAGCAGTGACATGTCTGTATTTTTCTAGTAGTTCCTTAGCTTCCTTTGGTATAGGATCCTTTTGATCAGACCTTATTTTTTCTTTGGGTTTGGAGATTAGGAAAAAGTCTTTAGTATCATGCTCCTTCAATATTTTTAACATTTCTTTCTCTCCCATGATGATGACAGTAGGTTCTTTTTCAGATTTTCTATCAGGTACGGGATTCATAGTAAAAGTTTTTCCATCCTTGGTGATGGAGTAGGTGTTCTTCCTACAATGGTGAATAACATCTACATCAAATTTCCAAGGCCTACCTAGAAGGATGTGTGAGGCATCCATTTCAACAACATCACAAAGAACTTTGTCCTTAAAGTCTGCAATTGAGAACTCTATCCATGCATTTTTTGTCACTAGAGTTTGTTGGCCTTTTGTTAGCCAAGAGACATGGTAGGGGAAGGGATGTGGCTTCTTAGGGAGGTTTAAATTTTGAACCATTTCACAAGATACTAAGTTTTCAGTTAAACCAGAATCTATAAGAAAATTACATACCTTTCCCTGACATTGATCTTTTTCCTGAAGAGGTTCTTCCTTTGTGGAGGCTCTTGGTTCTATGGTACTTGAAGGAAGACTCATCTCATCATCAAACATACTCCTTCCTTTGATTCCAAGTCCCTAGTGTCAGCATTGTCTTCTTGTTTATCATCTTGGATAAGTTATGCTCTCCTCTCACCTTGATTTTTGTTATTCCTCTTCTTAGGGCACCTTCCTGCATGATGTCCCATCTGATTGCAATAGTAACATTTTAATGGCCCATTACCCCTTCTAGAGTTTTTTCTTCCTCTATTGAAGGGCCTCCTTCCTCTATAATTTCCTCTTGAACTTGAGTCACTATTTTCTTTGTCTCCTTGGTCAGGGGTCCTACTACTACTGCCACTATTTTGTCCCTTGTTCCAAGAGTTTCCTTTCCCTCTAAATTTCTTCCCATTGTCATTGTTCTTCCCTTTGTCAAACTCTAGTTTTCTTTTCCATTTCTCCTCTACCTTGAGTGCCATTTGATAGCACTTATTGACTGTGGTAAGGAAGTGTAGGGGCTAAGTTCCTCTTGAATGGATACTTTCAAACCATTCTTGTATCTTGCTAATTTTTCTTCTTCATCTTCTGCCACATTTGTCTTCATACATAGTTTTAGGAACTCCTCGGTGTATGAGCCTATATCCATGTCTTTTTGTTTCAAGCTTTGCCTCCTCCTATGGAGTTGCACCCCATAATCTTCAGGTACATATGTCTCTTTAACCAGGGCTACCATCTTGTTCCATGAATTGATCATGCTTCTCCCATTCTTCACCCTTTCTATTTGGATGAAATTCCACCAAGTTAGGACTGCTCCCTTCAACTTGGATCTTGCTATCTTTACCCTTTTCTTTTTAGGGATGTCCTCACATTCAAAGAATGTTGTCAAAGCCTCTCTCCAATCCAAGGCTAAATCTGCATTCATCTTTCCATTGAAAATTGACAAGTCTATCTTTTCCTCCATGGTTCTTCTCCCCATGGACTTTAAGGCATTAATGAGAGCCCTTTGGTCTATAGGGATGTACTGATCAGGATCATCTTCCTCCTCTTCACTCCCTTCTTCATTTTCAAACCCATCTTCTTTATCCTTGTCTAGCTTCTTCTCAAGTTCTTGAAGCCTCTTAGTTAAGGCTATGTTTGTAGCCCTTTTCTCTCTCACCATCTTTTCTAATTCATTTTTTGTGACCCTTTTAGGGATATCTTCATCCTCAGGAGTAGGCATAGCTCTGATACCACTTGATGCAAAGTGGACAGTCAGAAGCCTTAAACAGTGAATAATTGGCAAGGTTTAGATACTCAATTCACCAAATTATGGAGGTCAAATGCCCTACACTTATCCCAAGTGTAGAATGAAGAAGAGGTGAGGTTATCACAACCCCAAATTCCAAGGATAACCTAATCACTAGATTCCACAAGGTTCTAAGCACCAATGACCAAAGCTTGTTAAGGAGTTTCCTCAACCCAATAAGAAAACAAACCCCATGAAATGACTCACAAGACCATGGGTGGCCTAAAATCACTATTCTAGCCTATTTAGGTCCTATTTGTTTAGTTCCAATGGTTCTTTCACTTACAAGAAACCTATACAACCTAGTTGCTTCACAAACCAAAGACTAGGCTTGTAGCCTTTCCTAGAAGGTGTTTTGATCATAGGTCAAAATGATTACACATGAGATATGAAATAGGTTGGATATTCTGATACCCTTTTGGGTTTTAGGGATCATATCCAAGCACCAAGATGTGAAGTTAAATGGAGAATGCTGAAACAACTAAACTAGACCAGGCTAATAGGCCAAATTAGGTCTCCAATTGCACTACAAGTGCTCTTTCTTCCAATAAAATTCACAAAAAAATTATGGGAGTATGTGAGGACATATAAAAGGACTCAAAATCCAGATTTTAGGGTCTTGGTGAATCCCCAACGGATAGTTATGATGACTGTTCTAAGTCACTGACTAGTGCACACATAGAGATGTACACCTAGGGCATTATGGAAATCCACTTCACTGAAAGTCTCCACTTCTAACCTGAAAAATATGAAAATACATTTAAAAATTTTTAATTCCACCAAGGGGCATCAGATTCCCATGGTGGAATTCGTCCAAACAATCAAGCCCTATCGAAAACCTTGGTTTTAGGCCTTCAATCTAGGCAGTCCCACTAAACTCTAGATAACTTTCAAACTAGGATAGATGAAAACATAAGACCAATTGAAAATGAAATTAGATTCAAGAGTCAAAATTTTGATTTCAAATATTCATGCCAACCTATCCGTGCAATCCAGTTCTCCTCAGGAATTGCAGAGAAATGTTGATATTTTTATTGATTCAAATTGCCAAATTACACAATGTTACCTTCCACCCACCTGAAAGGGATAATGAAGGCTTCCCCCATTGGTTATAACTGAATTTCAAACCATATGACTATTGGGGGCTTTGTTTACAACTTTTGGCGAAAGTTGTCAAAGTTGCTAAGCAACTTTTACAACATTTTGCAATTTTTGCACTCTAGGTGACCAAAATTGGTCCAGACCTAATCTAATGATCCAACATGGATCCAAACTATTAAAAACATGAAAATAAAAAAAATCCTAAGATTCTAGGCCTTTTGACCACCTTTGACCATAGTTGACCAAGGGCTTATAGTTATGCCAATCTTGGGACTAGGTCTTACAATTTGGTCTAGATGCCTAAATAGTAGATCTAACTTAAACTAGATGTTCTTAGAACTTTGATGAACATTATTTGTTGAGTTTATTATGTGTGCTCCTACACCAGCCTACCAAATGTCAATGACAAAAGGAGAACATCTCTGGGAACCGATCAATGTTCTTCATCTAAAGAAATTATATGCCTAGACATTTGGTACGGGGAAAATGTCCTGAAAAAGAATCTAAAAATTAGATAAAGTCTTGAAAAAATGATCATCCTGGTGAAAACCTAGCAATAGGTGCCTTGATGATACACAAAAAAAATTGAAAAATGGAAAAATACAAAAAAATTGAAAAATGAAAAAAAAAGTGCCTTGGTGAAAACCTGGTAAACAAGCTCCTTGTTAACAAAAATAGAATCTCTGCCAAGATGGTGAAAACCCGGTAAATAGGTGCCACTTGTATGAAATGATCCATCTATCAATGTATTCTTGGCAATATCCCAACTTTCTATACTATTTTAGTTTATACATATCTCGTGATGCTTTCACATCTCGCCATTCCATAGGTCGGTTTGTGCACCACACAACAAGAGTTTAAAACTGATTGATGTTTACATGTTGGGAGCATCACTAGTCATATCATATATTCCTCATTACCTTTTACAAGTCATATCTTGTTAGTGTCCTTCAGTGTCTCATCTGAGTTAGTTCTTCTATCTCCCTACCAGTAAAGGATTTTTGCAACTGACACCAACATGAACAAGCACACGACTAGAACAAATCAACCTCTAAGATATGCTGAAATATTTTTGTTTGCTGACTATATCACGTTAGATTTTTACATATTATGTCCCTCGAGCTAATTGATGATGTCCTTCATAGATTTAAAGAGGCAAGGACTGGGGCATAATCTTTTATTTGTCTTCTTCTTTTGAGTGAAATCTAATGCTTTAAAAGCTCTGGATAGAATTGGTGTCCACTATAAGTGCTTCTATCATGATTGGATCACCATGTGTACCTTGACATTTGATATCTAGATTCTTTAGAGAGGTTGGATCTAACTTTGTGTATTTGTTGATTGATTTCTTACTCCTACTGTCAAATGAGCTATTACCCAAGGATGTGAATGATAAAGGGTCACTGCGGGTACATCTATTATTTTATGATATGAATCATCATGAGTCATTGAAAATAAAATCTTAATAATACTCACATTAGAATGAGGATGAAATCCCCAATTCTTGGCGTGGTTGTATGCAAGTTGTATTTAGGTCATCACAATGTCTATGCTCTGATTCTTATACAAATTGCTAAATCAAACTGACATCATATTCAGCTCATCCTAGCTCTTGTGCCTTGGTGCTTATATCTAATCCAACAAATCTGACTAAATTTCAATATTCATATGTTCATGGATGCCTAACGAGTGAGAATTGTATCGACATCTAGTGTTACAAAATATTCAGTGATGAAAAAGACCAACAAAAGATCAGTGACTAGGTCCTAGGTTGCATCTCATTTGCATCCTGCATTTTGTTTGGTTGCATATCATTCATGCTTTGAATTTAGCATGGCAAGTGTTGTTCTTAAGATTACACACTTAAAAAATCAAAATAACAAGGGTAATGTGAAGGTCTCTTTAACTGAAAATCAAGCAGTCGTTGCTTCAAGTTAAACATCCTTTTTGACAAAGACATCACTTGGATTCTTCATGTACCTACAAAATCATCATGTGGATCATTGCATTTTCATTTACATCATCATTTCATCCATCCATTTCATACATACATTTGCATAAATAAACATAACAAAGATGTGCATTTTTATAATCCATACAACATCGAAGTGCATCCATAATGCATAATCATACATGAACACTTACATTGAAAAAGACAAATATACATTGCATACATTAGCATCACATGATGAGCAATATCATAAATCAAAAGTACAAGTGCAATGAAGTCAAATAAATAGATCTCTCTCTCTCTCTCACACACACACACACATATCAGAATGGTCAAGGGGTACATCCCAAAATATACAATATAATTAGAGCACGAATGCGCATATATACATCATCAATGATGATCCACAATGAGCTATACAACATGTACATCAAAATTGGTCAAAATCTACTGAAGGATGACTTACTGGATTGTCATGTTGTAGGGATCTCTAGTATTGTTAGGATCACTCAAATCGGTGAGAGGAGATGGGAATCGACATTTTCTCACTCAGAGGGCTCCACGAAGTTGCAAAGTCAACCACACAAATGATTTTGAAAATGACCCTTTCGACCTTATATAGGTTTTGACCTAATTTTCCAAAGTGCTCCGATTGGTGTAAAAACAACACCCCTAGCTAATTTCGACATCCTACATCCATTTTGGGATCAATATCAAAATTTGAGATTGTTTTGTTTGTCAAAATTGTGATTGAAAATTTTGACCCAAGATGACCGACTGCTTGCATAATTGACCTTCATGACATCAACAAAAACCAGATCTTAACCTATTTAATTATCTAACATCTTTTCAAAATTTCAACTTGGTCAACAATGGACAACCTATGGTAAAATCTAGTCAAACTTGGTCAACATGACCTCTAAATGATGTAGAATGTGTCCCTGGATGCATACAACCCATTCCAAACATGATCACATAACTTCTCATCAATTCACATTGGCTTTCTCGCCAGATTTTGATTTTAATCCCAAAGGGTGCATGGTATTATACATCATTAACCATTATCAAATCTGTTAATCAAACTTTATATTGACAAAACATTTTCAAATCTTCTTTAGTAATCAAGACAACAACCAAGTCTAATTGATGACTCAATCAAAGTCCTCATCACTTGCGGCATATCAGATTCATCAAAATCTATATTAATTTGGTATTCTCTTTATATTGTAAAATGTATCATCTCTTCGTAACCATCGGTTCAAATTTTTTATTTCCTTGATTCTTCGTAACTAAAGGGTTCGGAGTTGGTATCCTTTTGATTCCTTTGGAAAAGTAGGTCCGGAGTCAGGATATTTAAATTCCTCGTAATCATAGGTTCAAAATTAGGTTTCTTATCACTTCTTCATAATCACAGGTTCAGAGTTGCTATTGTTGGCATCATCTTTGATTCTTTGGTCATTCAAGACTTAAATCAACATCTTCAAACCTATCAATCGATTTCTGTCTCAGAATTGGTTAATCAAATCAGGATCAATTTTTCCATCACATAACTGAGTATGGGTCTCCACAAACAGATTTATCTTTGAATCACTACTCTTTGCATAGTAATTCAAAGAGGGGCATGATGTAATACCCCAAAAATGGGCCTCAGTACCATTAACCCCCTATATAAAAAAATTGATTGAAATTGATCCTAAAGTCCTAATCCAAGGCACATCTCCACATCAAGCTATCAAAACTCTAATCTATTTTATCACAAGTCTGCATCAAAGAATATTCTTAAATATTTTGAATTTATCTTAATTATCTCTAATTAAATATTATTTGGCGATAAATGATATTATGTTATTTATCCTAAGTGCAATTAATTGAATATGTTAAATATTTAATTAATTAAAATTCATTTAGCCACTTAACCACTTTAATTATATTTAATTAGATTATTCTTAATTAATATTATTTATTTGACAATTAATCAAAAACTCTAAGTTAATTGATTAATTTAAATTGTGAATTAATAATATGATTTTGAATAAAATTTTATTTAATAATTGATTAACCCATGGATCAGTTTTATAATTAATCAAATCGGTTGAGAATATTACACATGGAAATTAGATAAATAAATCAATATTAAGTATTTATCTACACACAAATCAGAAAGTTGATGTATAATGAAAAAATGATGTATAATGTGTTGTAAGATGTGTATGTATGAATATGGATATGAATATGATGTGTGGTAGAGTGATATAGGATTGGGGAAGATAAGATCCTCCTCAATACCCCAAATTCCCAAAGGAAAGATCCAAATTGATCAACCAAAAGAAATTGGTTAATGCACAAATGAATCAATCGATGAAGAAAGGAGAAAAACTTATATTCCATTATGGAAAGGAAGTATTGAAATCTTAATTGAATTTAAAGACAAACACTACCCTTGAAAATATGACAGATCTGGAAAATGTTATTTTCTGGTCTTTGTACTCAGTTTCAGGAAATTCTGCACACCGATCCAGCCTGGAAACACTGAGATAGAGAAAACCCAGAAACCTTTTGTTGTTCTGAGAAAGGTCAAACTTGACCCAACATAGGAGTAAGATCTTACCCTAGGGAATAATCTTACCCCTTTATGTCGACCTTGACCTACATTGTTCTGACAGAAATTTTGTTTGCAGATCCTAAAATTTTTTTGAAAAGGGTACTCAGATCTGATCTGCCATTCACTGTCCTACACCTATACCTGCAAGAAAAAGGGTTTTGTTTTTTGGATGAGGGGTTTTCCTTGGTCAAACCCCAATTTTGTAATTAACCTTGAAATGTATTTAAAATTGCAGCAATAAACAAAGTAAATGGAACAATTCACCTTGCTTATATTGAAACCCTTGTGGAAGATTTGAATCCTTGAATCCACAAGTATGGATGCTCCAAATGAATGTAGAATTGTATATAGGATATCTCAAATAAATTGCATTAGATCTTCAACACCAATCTTGAATGGATCTTGAAATAGAAGAAGCTTGAATGGAAATGGATAGAGAAATCTTCAACAAAGGGGCTCCATAGATATTGAATCCTTCAATGGCTTCCAATGGATCTCCTTGATGAATTGGATCTTGAATGCTTGAATTATTGAATTCTTGAAGATGAATGAATGCTTGAATTCATTCTTTCTCCTTCTTGCTTACTTGATAATTGCTTGATCATGTAGTTGCTTGGTGAATAATGGATGTGAAAATGAGAGAAGGCTTCCTTTTATAAAAGTTAGGGCACAAACTTCTAGAGAGGACTACATAGGAGAATTAAATTCCAATTTAAGCCTTTACTCTTGGAAGTGGACCCAATTTAAATATCATTGAAAATTTTATCATTTTGAAGCCCGAAACAGCCAACCCAGAAGCAGAAAAATAAACTTTTTGAAACCGAACATCTGAAAACTTCCAGAACTTGAAATATGGACCCAGGGTCAGGGTCAAGGTCAAATTTGACCTAGGTTAGGGTTGAGGTCAACCTTGACCCAAAAGGTCGACCTTGACCATGAGGTGAAGAACCTCAAATTCTCAAGGTTAGGTGCTAGAAACAGGCTGGAAAATGGTGGAAAGTGAAGAAGAACAAGGGGAAAAAGCCAGATCCAAGTCAAAGAACCATTCAAGGAATTTTACATGACCCCAGACCACTTACTCGGAGGTCTAAACCAGTCCTAAATGGAAGTGCTTCCATTTTAAGATGATACATTTATCCCCCACTTTAGCAAGAGTATGGATTCGATGAAAAATCTTGGTAAAGGAGATCACAACGAAAAAGATAATCTTATTGAAATTAAAGGGACAAAGGAATCCTCAAGCCCCCAGGGACTCAAGTCTTCATCAACTCCAAGATTACAATAAGAGAGACATCTCTAGAAAAGAGAGAGAAGAGTGTGTGATTGCCTCTCCCAATGAGAGCTTATGTCCCATTGTGAACCACACAAGGAAATAACACAACTAGAAATATGGAATTGAACTACCTAGTGAATATGGCTACTTAGTAGTCAACCCATCAAGGATTCACCCTTAGGAATATTCTATTCCCAAAGAGTAAAGCCAAAAACAAAAGAGATCTAGTCTTAAGGACACCTTCAAACTTAAGGGATCAAAATTTTGAAATTTGAAACTAGAGGGATCAAGAGATCCTATAAGATAAAAATCCATGCTTTAAGGATTAGTCACTAATCCATAAAGCGAGAAAAGAGCCTTGAAAAATATATATATTGAAAGTGCATGTGTGCAAAAAGTGAGCAGAGTGTATGCCCCCATGTTAAAGTCATTGCTAACACTTTAACATGAGCAATGGCTTGAACAAAAAAATAAACAACTCCACTAATTATGTTTCCACTATGAGATGCCCCCAAGAGAAGACAAATCAAGGGAAATACCACATAAACATACAAAGAACATAGAAGGGGTCTACCTACCATGGGGTTAGTATGATCATTATATTATATTATATTATATTATATTATATATATATATATATATATATATATATATATATATATATATATATATATATATATATATATATATATATATATATATATATATATATATATATATATGATATTGCAAATGAATTGACATCATTCCCCGAAGAAAGTAGAACTACAATCACAATGGAGAAAAGAAAACATAAGATTTACAGAGAAGAGTCTTTTCAGACCACAACATGGAGACCAAAAAGATTTAGTGCTACCAAGTCACAAATCCAGGCAGACTACACAAGGAAACATTTATGAACAATAGCACAGGCACAACATAACATGAAAACAACATATAGAAGAATAGAGATACATATTGAGGAATTTCACAACAAGTTTGATTCCTTTATCACCTTGCACCAACAAAGTAACAAGGGTCGTATAAAAGAATCTAACAAACATTTAGCAAACACATTACGGAAGAAGCACAATAGAACATGAAAAAACAAAAAAGGCTATCGTGAAGGACAAGCCAATCAAGCATGTCGCCTACCCTCCCCATCTCATTCTATATCATTTTGGTAAGGTGGAAAACGCACAAGAGGAACTATATCAAATACAGTAGGAATGATAGCCAGTTCCAAACAAGGATCCTCTTGAGAATCATAATGTTCGATACTAGGTGTAATTATCAATTATGTTGAAAGCATATTAGGTAAATCAATGTCAATGTTAATAGTCTCATATTCATCATTAACATCATTAGTATCATCAAGAGTATCTTCTTCATCTAGATTAATCGAAAAAGGATCTAATATACGAATAGAATCATCATAATCATGCATCTTAACATCATTATTAATATTAACTTCTTCTAACACATCATGCATAGGCTGGTCAAAAGAAGGTAAAGAACTTGGAAGAATAGTTGCATGGGCTTTAGCTGGATCCTGAAACTTCTTACAATGTTAATTAGAAAATGAGTTACACTTTGTCTTGTTTAAAATATGTTGAGAACTAGGAGGGACAACCATCGGTTCTTTCACAGGTTCTATAAGAGGATCAACAAGATTCTTAGTAGGCTAAAAAGTAACACTAGAACTAGAAGCCATGGATAAAGGAGGTATGGAAGGTGTAGGAAAAAGACTTTGGTTAAGATCCATATGAGGTATGCTTAACTCAAGAATCTTGTGATGCTTATAGGCTTGATATGAGTGAAAAAGGTTATTAGATTGAGAAGGACATGAATTAGGTAGTGAAGGCCAAAAGAAGTCAAGTGTAGCACAATACCTAGGCTTAGAAGGTTGATATAAATTGTGTTTAATCATCTTCACTTCTTCATCATGAATGAATTTAAGAAACTTGTGGATAGGAGAAGCAACGACATGCATGGAATTCAACCAAGGAAAACCTAACTTAACTTGAAACTAATCAGAAGTAGGAACAACAACAAAGGTAGTGTCCACAATTTTACCACAAAGTTCAATGGGAAAGTTAATAGAATCAAATGATGAATAAAGAAAACCATTACAAGTTTGAATCCACACATCTGATGTATAATAAGAATCACATTGTAAGTTCTTCATAAAAAGATTATCTTTAGTAATAAAATTGACTAAGGATGAAGGATCAACAAGACAACCACATGCATATATCTTAGAAATCCTAGCATATATATAAAGGGGACCATCGAGAGATTTAATAGTCTTTGAATCATCAAAGGTAATTAAGAGCTCCCTAGGTCTTTTATTCTTAGGTTGTTTTTGAGGTTTAGGTTGAGGTTGAGGTGGAACTTGAAGTTGAGTTTGAGATTGATGCTAGGGTGGAGATACAGATTGAGACAAAACAACATGCTCCACATGGTTAAGAATGTGATTAAGATCATCCATCTTTGAATCATAAACAATATCCACAGAAGATGGCTGAACAATGGTATTAGTATCATGTGTAGGAAAAGGATTCGTAAAGATTTGGATATTTTGATTAGGAGGAGAGACAGATTTATCTCCACTACCATCAAAATTATCAACAAAAAGAGCATTAGAATCAATTAAATCTTGAACCTTATGTTTTCAAGACTAACACTTCTCAGTATCATGGCCATTTTGATGATGGTATTGAAAAAAGGCATTGGGATCAAAGGATTTGGATGCCATCGTAGCAGGTAAAAGAGGTTGAATAGGAGGTAAAGTAATCATATTAGCAGTCAACAATTTATTCATAATAGAATGCAAAGATTCAGAAAGAGGAGTAAACGTATGATTCAGCTGAAAAGCAATGGATGCAGAAGTGGAATTGTTGGATGCAACAACTTGATCAGAAACTACATTCGCTTGTTTATTTATCTTGACATAGTTGTTAGGTTTTTGAAACTTGTTGGGATTAGGAGCAACATCACTCTTATCAACTAGGACAGGAGCCACTGGAGTGTTGCTCTCAAATTGACTCACTTGTAATTGATAATGATGAAGTGCTGCACAAAGTTGTTGAAAAGAGGTAAATTTAGTAAGCATAATCTTATCTCTAATATCCTTTTGTAAGTTTGAAATAAACATATGTTGATATCAATATCAGGAACATGATAAGAAATTTGAGCATACAAATTCTTAAATCTACCAATAAATTCAGTCAATTTTTGTTTAGTATTCTATTTACAATGTATCAAATCAGTTAAGGACACTTACATACCAATGTTATTTTGAAATTGTTGAATAAAGGCATTAGCAAGTTTTGGAAAAGAATCAATAGAATAAGGAGGCAAGGAACAATACCATTGCAAGACCTTATCACAAAAATTTCTAGCAAACAACTAGGTTAAAGTCCTATGGTCATGAGCATAGTCACTACAAAGGATTTGGAATGTTTTAACATGAGTAACATGGTCTCCTTTACCATTGTAATTCTCAAGATGAGGCATATCGGATTGTTGAGGAACATGAGCATGAATATTGCCTAGGGATAAAGGACCACCCATGTCACATGTAGGAATGGTAAAATTGGATTGAGTTAAAGATGCAAGTTGTTATTGTAAAGAGGACACAGTTTGAGGTAAATTGATGATTGTGGAATCAATAGATGAAAAAGGAGGCATAGAAACACTAGAAACACTAGAAACACTAGGTAAAGTGTATGAAGTGGTAGGAGTGGAAGACACAACCATGGGAACACTTGGAACCATAGTTGGAAGAGGATTGGAATAAGTAAAAAGAATTTTATGATAAGAAGGTTTTGAAGTAGGTAAGGATGTGAGAGGAACACTCATAGGAAGAGAGGGAACTAATGTAGTCACTAAAGGAGGAGCATAAGTAGGAATTCTAGGTAAAGGAATGGAAGAAGTTTCCACACTAGTGACAGGAGGAGTGAATCCTAAATCTTGAACTTCTTGAGCTAAAGGTTTAAAATTTGAATACACAAGATGAGTAATATCACGCAAGAGATTAACACCTTGATCACTATCATGAAGGAATTTCTTAAGAGAATCTATAGCTTGAATAAAATTTTGGTTATGGTTCTCTTGAGTAAGCCAATTTCCCATTTTATCAAGTTCAATTGAAAGTTTTTGGACTTGTTCAGGATGAACTCTTAAAGCATCATCCTCATCATGAGATGAATGAGAAGAGTTATGCTCCATAGTAGGATTAGAATCATCAATAATCAAATTGTCATCTGGGATCCTAAGGAGAGGAGAGGAAGACTCAAGATCAAAGAAACCCATAAGTCTATGACTTCTTCTAACCAGAATATTATAAGTCGGACTAGAGGTAGTAAAGCTCATATACCAATGCAATGCAAATGAACTAAACTATAGAAAAATTAAAGCATGAACAAATAAATGTTTTTTTTATTTTTGCTTTATAAGAAATGTAAATGCAAACACATAAAAGAAGACTAATACATGAAAGATCTAACACCATAAAAGAAAGAGTTGTCTATCATGGGTTCACCAAAATGTATAATGAAGGTGAACACACAAGGTCATACAAAGGGAAATCTAACACCAAAAAGAAAGAGTTGTCTATCGCGGGTTCACCAAAATGTATAATGAAAAAATGATGTATAATGTGCTGTAAGATGTGTATGTATGAATATGGATATGAATATGATGTGTGGTAGAGTGATATAGGATTGGGGAAGATAAGATCCTCCGCAACACCCCAAATTCCCAAAGGAAAGATCCAAATTGATCAACCAAAAGAAAATGGTCAATGAACAAATGAATCAATCGATGAAGAAAGGAGAAAACCTCATATTTCATTATGGAAAGGAAGTATTGAAATATTAATTGAATTTAAAGACAAATACTAACCTCAAAATATGACAGATCTAGAAAATTCTATTTTTTGGTGTCTGTACTCAGTTTCGGGAAATTCTGCAACCGAATTTGGCTTGGAAACACAGAGATAGAGAAAACCTAGAAACCTTCTGCTATTCTGAGAAAGATCAACCTTGACCCAACACAGGGGTAAGATCTTACCCTGGGGCACAATCTTACCCCTTTATGTCAACCTTGACCTACACTATTCGACATAAATTCTATTCAAGGATCCCAAAATTTTGCTGAAAAGGGTACTCATATTTGATTTGCAATTCATTGTCTCGCACCTGTACCTACAAGAAAAAAGGGTTTTGTTTGTTGGATGAGGGGTTTGCCTTGGTCAAACCCCAATTTTGGAATTAACCTTGAAATGTATTTGAAATTACAGCAATAAACAAAGTAAATGGAACAATTCACCTTGCTTATGTTGAAACCCTTGTGGAGGATTCGAATCCTTGAATCCACAAGTATGGATGCTCCAAATGAATGTAGAATTGTATGTAGGATGTCTCTATTAGGAATAGTCCCAAGAGATAACTGAGAGGGGGGGGGGGTGAATCAGTTATCTACAAGATTCAATTCTTTATCCAATTAAGTATACTTAAACATAAAGCATAAACATAATAAAAGAACACATGAACACAACACCAATATTTTGGTTACGGGGAAACCCAAATAGGTAAAAACCCCGATGGGACTTGATACCCACTAATATTCTATACTAGTGTATAATGATCCTTGCTAGAAGATCCTTTACCCTGTTAGGAGTAGCTTTACAATATATTAAGTACAGTAGACCTAGTTAAGGGTCGGACCTTGTTAGGAGTCTTTTACAATTGTCCCTATTAGGGGAGAGGATGCACTATCTGAGAGCTCACTGCTCAAATGGGCGAAGGCTACAACCTTCTGAATAATAGATACACACTATATATGGATCTTGGTGAACTATGCTTTGACTTGCTATCTGAATCAATTCTAATGAATAGCACAAGTACTTTACTTAGTCACATAGACCTTCTTCTGATGGCTCAACACTTCACACAATCTACTCTACTCCACTTAATCAACCATGAACCACACTTCAGCAATCACAAATGACTTCTTATAAATATCTTTCCTCCAAATGATATAATCAAGTCGGCCTATTAGAACCAGCTTGAAATCATATTAGAGAAACCATAATAAACTCCAACAAACATTCTGTTGGCTCTATTATGCACACAACTCATTCCCAGACATGTCTAATAAAATAAATGTAGACACACGCTACACACTGTCGACTCTACCAAAACAACTGGAACTTTCTCTGTAAGCTAAATTAACTTATCCGCTCTTAACCGAACATCAATAACACTTATCCAAGCTTAACTCCAAGGGAACATACCCTCAAGATAGGTGCAACTCAAGAGCCAATAAAATCTTTGTCAGCTCTTCAGAACAAACACAGGAAACTGCTATTGGCGAATAGCGACTGCATAACTTCCCTTGCGCTGATCATCAAACTATGCGTCCATAACTAAAACATCACTAACATGTCTTCAACATAAATCCAAGCATGCAAGGCTCCATGATAACTTTACGGACAACCATACACAGAACACTGTTTGTTACTCTGTCAGGAACACTACTGACACCAAGTGCTATATAATTGTCTGTACTAATAGTTAACCTCTGCACCCATGATATCATGCTAATATCATGTCCATGCTACATATACTAAAATATTACTACATAAGACTTCCACGCATGCTACTTTCCATATGTTGTCATCAATGACAAACATACAGTCAGTACTAGCCTGTTGGCAAATCTCCAGCAGTCTCAAATCAATTGCATTAGATCTTCAATACCAATCTTCAATGGATCTTGAAATAGAAGAAGCTTGAATGTAAATGGATGGAGAAATCTTCAAAAAAGGGGCTCCATAGAGATTGAATCCTTCAATGGCTTCCAATGGATCTCCTTGATGAATTGGATCTTGAATGCTTTAATGCTTGAATGCTTGAATGATTTCTTTCTCTTTCTTGCTTGCTTGATAATTGCTTGATCATGTAGTTGCTTGGTGACTAATGGATGTGAAAATGAGAGGAGAAGGCTTCCTTTTATACAAGTTAGGGCACAAACTTCTAGAGAGGCTTACATAGGAGATTTAAATTCCAATTTAAGAATTTACTCTTGGAAGTGGACCCAATTTAAATATCATTTAAGAGTTTACCATTTTGAAGCCCGAAACAACCGACCTGAAAGTGGGAAAATAAACTTTCTGAAGCCTGACATCTGAGAAATTCCAGAACTTGAAATCTGGACCCAAGATTAGGGTTGAGGTCGAATATGACCTAGGTTAGAGTTGAGGTTGACCTTGACCCAGAAGGTCAAGAACCTCAAATTCTCAAGATCAAGTGCTAGAAATAGGTTGGAAAAAGGTGGAAAGAGAAGTAGAACAGGGGGAAAAAGCTAGATCCAAGTCAAAGACCCATTCAAGGAATTTGACATGACCCCAGACCACTTACTCAGAGGGCTAAACCGGTCCTAAATGGAAGTTCTTCCATTTTACGGTGATACAGTCCAGTTAACTCAAATCCAACTATCTGACTCATTTTGTTAAGTTTCTAACTCAACACTTGATTGTGAGTCATAAAGATGATTTGCACAATCATCGAAAGTTAACTGTTTCTAATTCCACAATTACTTTCCAATCAATTTGAGTCAATCAAGGAGTGATTTGTGATTTTTCCCATGAGTCATCAAATTTTGGTTTTCTATACAAACAACCCTAGGTTCTTCACAAAAGTGTGTGCAATCTTGAGAATACCAGAGTTATGTTTTTGAGTTCTTGAGTGATTTTGCCTCCATTGAGATCATTTCTATTTAAATTTGTCTTAGTTTTGCATTCTTAGTTTGACTTCATTTCATTGTCATTGTGGCTTTAGATCATTTCATTTAGTTTAATCGTTATTCTTGCATTGAAAAATAAAAAAATATAGCTTAGCTTTTGCATCTATTTCAATCATCTAGCATTCAAATCCTTCATCTAGATGTTGCATTGTCACTGGTCTTAGTTAGAATCATAGAATACTATACTCACGTCTCTTTGAAGACATTAGATCACTTGGTTTATGATAGATTTGTTGGTTGCTTGCTTATTTATCATTAGTCTGTAATGTTCTACTAAAGTGTTGTGTCTTCTTACCAGGTAAAAATTTAACATGCACATGCACCATCATCCAAAAGGCCTCATTCGATGTCCATCCCTTTTCCCTTGATGTCTTGATAGGTTTGTATGCAATTCATCCACACGAAGTGGGATAACTTTGGGTGTAGATTATCAATGAATATCTTGGTAAGATACTTTTCTGGTGGTTGGTATGACAACCTTGTGGTGAGGTTCTACCATATAATTTGTAGGTAGTCAGTTAGACTCTCACCTCCCTTTTGTTTGGAATTGCATAGATCCAGTAAGGAGAGATCATTCTCGGTGTTGTGTGCATATTGTGCCACAAACTTCTTAGAAAGTTCAACAAATGTGGTGATTACGCTGTATGGTATTTTTTAAAACCACTCAATGAAGGTCCCTCCCAAATTCTTGGAGAAAAGGTGCATTAGGAAATTATCACTGTATGCCACCTCTTGACAAGCCATGTAGAATTCCTTGACATGGCTTAAAGGATCTCCCTTCCCTCGGTATTTATCAAACTTGGGAGTCTTGAAGTACATGGGGAAGGGGATTGTTGTGATAGATATATCAAAAGGGTAGGGACAAACCTCCTTGAACTTGAATGTCTTTCTATCATTACCGTCTTTGAGCTCTTTAAGAGAATTCTTCATCTCTTCCCATTCTAAATTGATAGGTGTTGGAGTGGGTACTCCCATTGGGAAGGGGTTAGATGGTGCGGGAAAGTATGGAGGGATTTGTGGAGGATATTATGGGATTGGATATGGAGATTGCCTTTCCATGTAGGTAGACTAGAATGGGTTTTGGAGTGCTTGTTGGATGATGTACTATTGTTGGAATGTTGCTACATGATTCTTCATGGGATATGGTGTGGCTTGTTGTTGTTGAGGAATGAGGGGATGTTGTTGCTATGCTAGGAAATACTGCTGTTGTGGGGGAGGTTGGTAGAACGATGGAGGTTGATGATTGGACTGGCCTTGGGCTTGTCTGATATATGAGGGATGCATACCTATGTTGCTAAGGGGGGGAATGGTTGCTTGGGTATGGAAAATGAAGGGGGGTGGTTGTGCAAGGAAGCTTGCGAGATGGGAGGAATTACGTTGTTGTGATGGTGGCAGCACAGTTTGAGAAGCGACAGGTGGAATAGATAGATAATTAGTGAATGTGGGAAAAGATGGAACTGGAGGAGGTGGTGGGGGTTGTGCTGCATGAGGGATGACTTCGTGTGGTTTTATGGGGTTGGATATATGAGATTGTGTTTGTATTCCTAGTGCATGAATTTTTTCTTGGGTGAGGCCCCAAGAAGAGCCTATTCTTGCTATGGGTTGTGATGCAGATGTAGTTACGAATGTGGGAGCGAAGGTGGGATTCTGTGATGTGGATGGAGGGTTTTGGGACCCTATGAAGGGAATTCCTATTGTAAAGGCTAGTTGTTGTACTTGTGTATTAACAATAAAAGATGGAGGAGGGACTTGTGCAGAAGATGGATGTGTGGTGTATTGGGCGAATGCTGACTGAGTGGCGAAGGGAAATGTTTGTGTTGTCCCTTGGGAAAGATATGCTGATGTGGAGGCCTAACTTGTAAAATGTGGGGGGACCATTTGTGTGGAACTTTGCGTGGGAGGTAGAGGTGGTGCTTACATGGAATTTTGTGCCTGTGTGGCCATTTGTGATGTGGTAGGTGGAGGTGGTTCACCCATGATGGAGAAGGGAGTAGATTGTGCTTCGGTGTGAATGGTGGGGGTTGTGGAACTTGTTTGTAGGAGATGAGGGATATCTGAAGATGTGTGGGATAGTCATAGGATGGGATCATGGATTTGTTCGACAATAAAAAGGTATGTGTTAGCAGGGATATGTAGGGGTTTTATGGGATCTAAAGGCTGAAGGTGTGGCCGAATGGGAGTACCCTCATGTGTGTAGTTTTCCTAGATGGCAAGGCAGTTTTAAGAAATGATTTTATTTACCATTTGTGCATGTTTGAGATGGCTCATGAATGCTTCCATAGAATCTATGGTGGGTGCTTCAGTAGGGTCTGACCACACATTCTCAACTTGTGGCGGTTGAGTTTCATATGTCACCATGGTGTTGTTAGGGTTGTTTGGATCAAATGAACTAGTGGCACAGTTATGGTCCATACCTTTTCTCTTCTTCAATTGTGTCTCAACAGGCATGAAATGAAAAGTCCTAAGATGTGGAGGATGAGGATGAAATAAAGGGAATGGGTGTGATATGGTTCTGAGATTTTTTTTTGAGGCTGATGTGATTAAATGCAGGACCTAGGATGATTAGATGATGATGGACTGATGCGAGGATGACAAGGTCCTAAGGATGTGTGCTAGATGTTGAAATGAGTTGTTGTTCCAAATGTGGGATCAAAAAATAGGGGATTGTCAACCTTGGATAGACTTGTGATCTTTGTAAGATGGGATCCTTGTTAGTGCGAGCCAATCTCTAGATCGAGATGATGAGGCCCACAAGAACAAGTACTAGCTACCCTAGACAATGCTTAGTCAGATGGGTGAAGCTAAGATATTTTTTAATTTTGGATAAGGTTTTGAGAAACTCAAAGTGGGTGACACTAAGAGGCTTTTCGGATGGTGGATGATCTTGGATTTGATTTGGATAAGGATGATTCTAATTGACTTGAGGCTACCTAAGAAAATGACATGAATGAACCTAGGGGATTCTCTAAGATGTAGAAATGTTAAGACAGTTTTGTGAGATTTGAAAGGATGCGATATGTCCTCTAGTATTCTCTTTCAAGTGTGACAAACTGGTGATTAACTTGGAAGCATGTTGCAAACTTCTTGACTCTCACATTGTAACCCACGTTATCTAGCTTCTCTTGGTACTTGTATTCTTTTTAGGTTGTAGTTATGATGGATTGGTGATCTTTGAGCTTTCATTTGGTGACCTTTTTCTCTCGATACACATGTGGTGTTGGTAACTTAGCCTTCTTGTGTTTCAATGATTCATTCATAAGTCCAAATACCTTCAATCTTTTGAACATGGCTTTAGAAGTCTGTTAAGCTAGGAAATGACCACGGTAAGTGTACCTTGGCTTGGTTTTGAGCAAATCTGGTTTTTCTTAGAATGGTGGAAAAATAATCCCACAAGAGATAAAGAAATCTTGTGGGAACAAAGAAAAATGATCTCTTTGGAAAAGAACTTGTAACTTCTTCATGTGTATGTTTGAACAAAGTTTTTCACTAGTTTGCTAACTTCGAAGACACACACAATAAATTGCTATCTTAAGGAATCAGAATGACTAAAAAACCTTTTCTCATTGACTTAGGCACACATCCAAGAGCTAATTAGAATAGGGCCATCACCAAGCACACAATGGCTCTAGTCATGATGCCATATTATATGGTTCCAAGTGCTAGAGGATGAAATGATATGATGAGTGCCTTGGGGAGACTGCTATTCTCCTTGCACAAAGATTAGAAAGCCTTCGGGGGTAGATTGGGTAGGTTTTTGATTAATGGATTTTAGCAAGATCTATGGAATCCTCCTAATCAGTTTGTATGCACGTGACTCACTTAAGAGCCTAATTGACCATGCCAAAATCATAGGAATATTCACCTACATCGGGCTATCATCAACACACCTCACCTGAGCTTGAGAGGATAAGGCGAGAGTTTTCTCAACACCTTATTTATATACCAATTGAGGAATTATCAGTTTGAGTTCATTCTCTAGAGAGGAAGACATTCTCTCTAGACAAGCCTTGCTTGAAGAAAAACCAATTGAACTTGATCTTTCTCTTCACCCAAGTTCCATGAAGGCGAGGGGAGAGGATACCTATACAAGTTAATTGTTTTTATGTCACTTATTTTAACAAGGTTTTGCAAAAAATGAAAGAGCTCTTAAGGTAGTGCTGAGAAACACTCCTTCAAACATGCCAAGAAGTGTTCATTTCCAAATTGACCCTAGATTTAAGCTAAGTGTTTGCTATCCTAGAACATCAAACACTTGTGTTTAGCATGCAAGGTTCTTTTTGAAAGCAAAATGAAATTACTTGAAGGAAATTTTATTGCAACAAAGTATTACTTCTCCTTTAACATTCAAGATTTATTTTGAGATTGATTTTAAACACCAAATCGAAATGTGAGAGTTAGTCTTGTTTGTTTCCCCTTAAGAATTCAAGACTTGATTATATTCATTTTAAACACCAATTCAGAATGTGAAAGATTTGTGTTGTCAATTTTAGCCTTTGTTTGGTTTAAACTGAAATCAAAATAGTGAGGTGTTATGTATACATGTAGGGTTCTTTTTAAAGCACCAAAATCAAGTGAGTAAATTCTATTTTAAAATATTAATTTGTGATCCTGCCAACTGTACTTGCAATCCCACCGACCAAAAAAATGTGATCTCACAAACCATACAAGAGATCTCGTTGGCCTGTTAGTCCAAAAAATTACATCAGGATATGAATTGATAGAATTAAATTCAATATCTGTGGTCGTAATCCCATAAATTTTTTTGTCGTATATGCGAGAATAAATCTCGAGGTTTTTTTGGACAGGTATTAAATGATGCCTTATGACTTACAATTTTAAGGTCATGATCTTGTAGGGTCAAACCACATTCCTACGTTGCGGGTTCGCAATCCCACAGACTGCGTTAAAAAAATGACTGGTGAATTCAAAACCTGAGAGGGAGAAAGTTAGACAGAAGAAATAAGTTTTTTATGGGAATGCAATCCCACCAAGCATACTCGCGATCTTGCCGACTATACTCGTGATCCTATCGACCCATGTTTTTTGAGCTGTGTAAAATGCAACCACATGAATGATGACACAAATGCTACTTCTTCCTTCTCAAATCTGTAAAACACTCAAAAAATATTGCAAAAACACTTCAAACAACAAAAAACATTAATATCGATTAGTTTTTGCAAAATAAAATAGATGAAATGGATAGAGAAATGACCTTAGAAGTGGGTCCCACTGGGCATGCCAAAATGTATGCAATAAAACTAGTGTGTTAGGAACATAAAACTAAGTTAAACATTCAACATACTAATCTATTTCAGCATATATGATAAGACAAAAAGAGAGCTTGTAAAAGGAAATGCAAACCAAAGGAAAGCACCCAAAAGGCCCTCTTGATCTTTAGATTTGTCCAAGGATTTGAATGTGTGCTCAAAGGATCATGCTAAAAGCTTCAATGGTTAAGGAGGATTTTGAAACTATAATGGTAGTTTGGTAGTTTTTAGGCTCTCAAACTAGCATTATAACTTTGCATAAAAGATGGATCAAAATGAAGGAAAATAGGCTTCAATTTATAGGCAAGGGAAGGAAAAAAATGGTTGAGGTGAAAACATGAGGAAGGGTCAAGATGCATTTGAGAGAGAGCACATGGATTGTACTTTCTCAAATGCATCTCATTGTGACAAGTGTCACAATGGGAGAGGTTGGAAGGTATGGGGGAATGTGACCATTTTTGGAGATGTGAGAGGGGGAAAATGTGTAAGAAGGAGATGGAGTGTGTAAGAGCATTTAAGGTTGACATAAGGTGAAGGAATTAGGGGATGTGAGGATGTGACATAAGAGTTGACTTGGGTTGGGTTGGGATTTCTTAATTCATGGATTATGATTGTGCAAATGTTTAGGGGGTGATTATGCTTGGATTAGGAGGCAAGTGAGAGAATTAGGAGGATGTGATGGGAGGAGAGAGAATGAGTGGAGGGTTGGATTAGAAAATTATGGGTCATTAGCTAATTAAGAGTGATTAGTATGTGTTAATGGGTTGGGTTGAGTAAAAACTCAGGGTTAGGTTGTTGAGATTGGTTTGGTTAGGGGTTAAATTTAGGAGCCATGTACTCAAATTGGATTAAACACATTATTTAATTCCAAATGGGAGGAAAAGGGAGATTTATGAATTAATTTAAATAGATGAATGCATTTATTTAAATTAATAGAGGAAATGGATTTAATTAATTATCAGACTATGGGTTTGTCTTTTAGATAATTAATTGGACTATAGTTAATTAATTAAATTTATTAACTAGGGGATGACATAAATTGATTAAATATGTAATATTTAATTAATAAATACCTTAGGAGAGAACTAAATGAGATTAATTAATTATGGAATCAGATTTAGGTGTCTAGAATAGTTTCTTGTTTAATCAATTACATATTACTAAGTTATCATTATCATAATTTTTTTCCATCTTCAAAAACATTAAAGGAATCTAAGTTAATAACAAATGGTTTCCTTCCATTTTTTATCTCAACGTTTAAATCTAGATAAGTACACATTCTTAAGATCTTGTTTGGATGAACTTAGAGAAAGTATATGGCTTCCATTTTCATCCATTGATAGTTTCCTTGAGCTCATCCACATGTAAAATAATGGGTTTTTTTTCCCCATATAATAGCACTTAATTTGTTTTCCTTTAAATCCCAATCTTGAGGCTTGTAATAGTTTAGTATAAATCTCATATAATCATTAGAGAACATGAAATCAAAATTCTAACCATAGAAGAAAATTTCATGAAAAATATCCTAATCACACCAATAAGACCATCAAAACAAAAGGCATAAAATAATCATAAACTAAATTAAAGAAAACCAAGCATTTCTTTAATGAAGCCTCATTGATTTTATTTCTCCTCTAACATTATATGTTTCTCTCAAGTGGATAAGTGCACCAATAAGATGAAATCAAAGAAAAATAGATAATATGATAGCACAATGGTGAGAATACTACAAAATCATGGTTCCAAGAATGAGGCCAAAGAGGCCAATTTATAGAATTTGAAACTTGAAATCAACACTCAAGATCAAAGTTCAATCAATAGTCACAATTACATAAGAGGATCAATTATGTCAAATAAAAAATTGATGAAAAATTAATGAGTGGTTTTGGAATGGAGAAATTAGGGGACATAAATTATTGGAGAAATTAAGGGGGAGAAATGGGTGGAGAAATTAGGGGAAAGATGTCATAGGTGAAAACTAAGGGACATGATAAGAGAGAGAAAAGTGAGATTGAAGGTAATTAGGGGTTATGACACAAGTTAATGAATGAGGGGATTTTAATAATAAAAAATTATTAATTCCCCATATTTGGGGAAATTATCCAATTAATTAAAGTAGTTTAATTAATTATGGAAAAGGGGGATAAAAGGGGGGGTAAATAAATATAATTTATTTATCAAGGCACGAGACCATAGGAAAAGGGAAAAATTGATGGTTATTTTCCCATAAGGATTAATCAATTCATATGACCACTTAATCCAATAGGATGCCAAAGACAAATTGATTGGACATGATGCAATTAAAGGACAAACATTACTAATTAGTGACATGGAAGAATGACACAATATTGATTAATTGTGAAGATCAAATGAGCAATATAGAAGACATGTTAAAAAAAAGGAGCCATAGGTGTTGACCATTTTTTAGTGTCTACAATATCATTATGTGTTTTGATAATATATTTTCTAGCCCATCTTTTTGTTGCAATTATGTTTTTTATTCCTTTATGCGTTTGACACAACATCGTCATTGTTCCTTATATCTTGGGACATAATGACATATACTATAGGAACTTTAAGTTTCTCCATAGATTTGAACATTCACACAAAGTCACTAACATGCATGCTTATCACAAAAAAAAAACATAATATTATGGAAAAATAAAATATTCATTAATAAAGTGTACCAATCGCTCTTACTATTTATAGTTTCATACCCTTAACCATTCTAGATTCACTAATTCCATTTATTAATATCCATCCACCTAACATGATTCTCCTTGTAAACTTAAGGGTGAAAATGATTATTTTTACCCCCATTCGTATTCATATACCATCATGCCCCATCCCTATCTTATGTACCCTCTATTTTCACACCTTTATTCTCATTTTCATTTTGATGTTTCCTTCTTTATCCTTTTTGTGATTCTTCTTCTTTTGAGAGTTCAATTATTCTCTTCTAACTCACCTATCGTTTGGAAACACCTAAGTAAACTAATGACCTATATAATCTTGCCATAGTATTCATATTTACTTTCTTTTAAATGTTATTACTTCCTCTTACTCACACCTACATTTCAAATATGAGAAAAATATAAATCTATAAAATACATCACCATTCCTAGCATTTCATAAATACCATCATGATGATTGACTAAATTCAATAACACTACGACACTAACATCATCCTAAGTAATTAAGTAATACATTTTATTTAATTAAATTCTTAGCTCTTCACTAATTATTTAATTTGTCTATTTTCTTTCTCACATTTATTTATTAAATGAAAAAATAAATCATTTCACTCCATTTTTGTAACAAAATATTTAGCACCGTCCATACAGTTGCAACAAAATATTAATTTTCCATAATCATTAAAAGTAATTTTTTTTCTCATTATTTATCTAGAACAACTTAAAATTCAACCATCTTATTTTTCACATATTCTAGAAAATTCTCTCAAGCAATCTCCACCATAAATCTTCAAAACAATTAAATATAATTCATTTTTCCATTCAAAAAATATAAATTGATCTACAATTTTTTAAAAATACATCCACCAAATTTTATAGATAAATGTTGTTAATATTTTTTATGAGTGTACTTGAGTAAGTATGTACCTTTCATTTGCATCCATAAATGTTTTTTTTA